>JAUPFT010000020.1:10530000-10732500 GCA_036936625.1 Parnassius smintheus behrii | reverse complement strand
TGAAAATTCAGGGTGAAGTTAGTGCGCAGGGCAATACTTACTAAAATAGCGGTGCGAGCAGTGCGAGTAGTGCGAGTGTTAACTTCAAATACATCTCGACGTCGCCTTGACTGTAAGTGAACACTACTGGATTTAACCGCGCGTGATTCTAGGTCCATGATGATTGTTCAAAAGGAAGTAAAACTGCGTTTCCATCAGAGACGTGCGGGGGGGGGGGTCGTAGCAGAGTTAAGAATCGGTGTGACCGCAGAAATCTAAATGATATGATTTCTGTGGGTGTGACTCTTGCAACCAAAGCTGTACGAGGAAGCTGAACAGTGCAAAAATGCGTATTTAACTCTTTTTTTTTTGGATTAATAACCAATTTATTACACATGTATTAAGTTTAAAAAAAACATATCGTATTCAATTTAATGTCCAATTACAATATTTACAATTAATCCAGTCAGGGGGTTTTCATGCTGGTCTACCTCCAGTCAGGGGGTTTTCATGCTGGTCTACCTTTCCGGTGATCCTGTTATG
The DNA here is from genome assembly GCA_036936625.1 of Parnassius smintheus behrii. Classification (NCBI taxonomy): domain Eukaryota; kingdom Metazoa; phylum Arthropoda; class Insecta; order Lepidoptera; family Papilionidae; genus Parnassius; species Parnassius smintheus. The sequence goes on along the minus strand of JAUPFT010000020.1, from coordinate 10,731,978 downwards.
GAATACGGGTACGCGACCCCGGCTCCCCGAGCTACTGTTATTCTCATACCTTTCCTGCCGAGATAACAGTATCCTTACACCTACGCTCCTACCCCCAACCTTTTTTTTTTTTTTTTTTTTTTTTTTTTTTTCCTTTTTCCAAAATGGTAGCTTCCTCTACCAACAATAGCATACCCAAAGAGGGTTGGTGTCAGGCAGGCGGCCGACTGTAAAACTTTTGCCAAATCCCATGCAGTAAACTTATGAATATTACGAGTTGTGGGATATATGACAGGGCTAGGGCGTACCCCGCAGGCGACGCGCAGGAGCAGCACCCGGCTCCTGTGGGAAGTGGGCAAGGGTTGTCGCACCTTACGGAGCGGGTGCGACGTAAGAGGCGAGCCCGTAGAGAGAAGAATGTCAGAGTGAGGTTTGCAAGCTGGAATATAGGTACGATGACTGGAAGAGGAAGAGAGTTAGCAGATATTTTGAAACGACGAAGAGTGAATGTTGCCTGTTTGCAGGAAACAAAATGGAAGGGCAATAAAGCAAGAGAGATTGGGGAAGGATACAAGTTTTATTACTGTGGAAGTGACGGGAAGCGAAATGGAGTAGGAGTTGTGTTAGATAGTGGAATGAAAGAACGAGTGACAGATGTGAAAAGAGTAAATGACAGAATGATAGTTGTTAAATTAATGATTGAAAACAAAGTAGTGAATGTTGTAAGTGTGTATGCTCCGCAAACAGGCTGTGAAGAGAGTGTGAAAGAGAAGTTTTGGGAGGAATTTGATTGTATGATGATGGGAATACCTGAGAGTGAGGATGTTTATATGGGAGGAGATTTTAATGGACATGTAGGGAGAGTGAATGACGGGTATGAAAGAGTACACGGTGGATGGGGGTACGGAATACGCAACCGTGAGGGGGAAGTTCTTCTGCAAGCAGCATGTGCTTTCGACCTGGCTGTAGTAAACACGTGGTTCCAAAAACGAGATCAGCATCTTGTTACTTATAAAAGTGGCCACCACGCGACACAGATCGACTATCTTCTGTTAAGACGGAACCAAATCAAGAGTGTAAAAAACTGCAAAGTGCTTCCAGGTGAAGACTTAGTATCCCAGCACCGAATTCTGCTGGCTGACATCTGCTTAACTGTTCGCCTCAACAAACATAAGGATCGTCCCCCACCCAAAATAAAGTGGCATTTGTTGCATAAGGAGGAGTATGCAAGTGAATTTAGAGAGCTAGTTGTAAACAAGATGATAGAGATGGGTGATATGGAAGGAATGAGTGTGAATGAGTGCTGGAAGGAAATGGCTGATTGTATCCGAAGTGTGGCAAGGAAGGTGTTAGGAGAAACAAAAGGGAAGCGTATGATAGATAAGGATGGGTGGTGGTGGAGTGAAAGTATTAGAGAAGTTTTGAGAGAAAAGAAAAATGCCTTTAAAGAATGGCAGAGCGTAGAAGACCAGAATGAATCCATAAAAGAAAGTAAGAGAGAGGCGTATAAAGAATGTAAGAAGAGAGCGAAGAAGGAAGTTGCTATTTGTAGGGCAGAGGCGCAAGATAAATTATATCGGTCCCTTGAAAGCCCCGAAGGTCAAAAACGACTTTTTCAAATTGCAAGAGCGAGAGAAAGGAATGGAAGAGATGTTTCACATGTAAAATGTATAAAAGATGATTCTGGAAGGATTTTGACTGACGATGAAAGTATAAAGAAGCGATGGAAGGAGTATTTTGAGAAATTGATGAATGAGGAGAATGAATGGAATGGTATGCTTGAAAACCCACCAGTGAATATGGGCTTAGTGAGAGAAATTAGTGTGGAAGAAGTAAAAATGGCTGTTAGGAATATGAAGAATGGGAAGGCAGTCGGCCCAGATGGAATACCAGTAGAAGTGTGGAAGTTGCTGAGTGCGGATGGATGGAAGTGGTTGAGTTTATTTTTCGGTAAATTGTTGCAGGAAGAACAAATACCTGAGGAATGGTGCAGTAGTATACTGGTCCCCATTTTTAAAAACAAAGGAGACGTTCAAAACTGCAGCAGTTACCGGGGAATAAAACTCATGTCACATACTATGAAAGTCTGGGAAAGAATAATAGAGAGAAGAATGAGAGAAGAGTGTGAGATAACACAAAACCAGTTCGGATTCATGCCCGGTCGAGGTACGACAGATGCCATTTTCGCATTACGCCAATTGTGCGAAAAGTACAAGCGCGTGCATAAAAATCTGCACATGGTTTTTGTCGACCTTGAAAAGGCGTACGATCGGGTTCCCCGTGAGGTTTTGTGGTGGGCGTTAAAGATGAAAGGTATGCCTGGGAAGTATGTGAGGTTAGTCCGTGCTATGTACAGAGCATCCCGTACATGTGTACGATCTGCCGCGGGAACTACGGGCAGTATCGATGTGGCGGTAGGGCTGCACCAAGGGTCGGCATTGAGCCCTTACCTCTTCCTACTGATTATGGACGCTTTGACGTCGGACCTGCAGGATGAGGCACCCTGGTGCATGCTCTTTGCCGATGACATCGTGCTTGTCGGGGAAGAAGGCATCGAGGTACAGAGCAGACTGACGGGGTGGCAACAGAGGCTGGAAAGTGTTGGCTTGAAGATCAGCAGATCCAAAACCGAATATCTGTGCTGTGATTTCGGCGGTCTTTCCAGTCCTGTACCCATGTCGTTGGATGGCGCTATACTGCCTACCTGCTCAGATTTCAAGTACCTCGGTTCCCTCATTCAAGGCGACGGCGGAATAGATAGAGCTGTGCAGCATAGGATTAACGCAGGGTGGATGAAGTGGCGACAGGTCACAGCCACAACGTGCGATCCCCGAATGCCAATAAGGCTGAAGGGGAAAATTTACAAATCGATCATCCGACCTGTCGTCATGTATGGAAGTGAATGCTGGGCCGTCAAGAAGAAGGATGAAAATAGACTGCATGCGAATGAAATGAGAATGTTACGATGGATGTGTGGTGTGACAAGGATGGATAAGATAAGGAATGAGTATATAAGAGGAAGCCTGAAAGTAGCGCCAGTGGTAGAAAAGGTGAGAGGAAGCAGATTGGCATGGTTTGGGCATGTGATGCGGAGGAATGAAAGTCATGTCACAATACGAGTGTTGAATATGAATGTGGAGGGACACACGGGCAGAGGAAGGCCGAATAAAAGATGGATCGATTGTGTGAAGAGTGATATGAGAATGAAAGGAGTAAGTATGGAAATGACGGCTGATAGAGAGGAATGGAACAAGAAGGTTTACTGCGCCGACCCCAGATAATGGGAAATGGTTTAGAGAATGATGATACAATATTTACAATTAATATTCTTAACACACTGAAACTAAACTAAAACTAAAAATTCAAACTGTCAAAAAGTCCTACTCCCCGTGGTATAGTGCCAAGAACGATGGCTGCGTTTCCTTGCTGAATAGCTATATTTCGCCTTTGAGCGAGAAAAGAACCAGCCCTCTTGTCACCAGCAGCGACGACCAGTCGCGGGTACAGTTCCTTTAGGAACTTCATTGCACGAGGACCCCACAGACCGATAGTATCTACAGCAAATGGCACAAATATGTAGTCATTTCTCAGTGACTCATATATGCACCATTTACTAAATTCAGCTGCCTCTGATGCCGTCTCGTCTCTAAAAGAAGTACCCTTGAGATGAGAGGCTGCCAAAGTGTCAACGCAGGTAGGATCCCATACTTGGGATTTACCTCTCTCCCAAGGGACCAAAGTCCCGAGAGGCTCTAAAACCGAGGGGATATTTATGGAGACAAGAACCCTTCGGAAGATTTCGTTCAAAGAACCGTGACGTGAAAACCTACCTGCACTTTTCTTGCTTGAAAGTCCTCTTTTTACTAATACTGTGCGAGGAATTGTACTGGTAGCCAAGGAACGCTTACTACGCTTACGCTTAGCCACACCACCTTGTACACATCCCTCCCATATATTCTTCGCACGCTTCACATCTCTCGCTTGTTTTGTTTATACTAAGGATTCTTTCTGCTATATCCTTTTCTGCCAAAGCTGCATTGAGCGGGGCTGGGATGAAGTAATTTTGGTGGATATTTCTTCGCGGACCGATTTGCTACTTCACACATCTCTGGAGAAACCGCAGCCTTATAGTTTAGCAGGTTTAGTGTTAAGTAAACTGAGTACTGGTTTGACAATCCTGTGTCCGAATTTTCAATTCCAATCGGATCCCACATAAATATAAAAACAACAATTGTTGAACTTTGAAACGACAACTTACGCAAAAAAAAACATAATTTTGTTTGAAACTCTTTAGCGCGTGCAATTATCTCGGAGCTCGGAGGCAAGCTCTTTATCTACTCGCCGCTTTCCACGCGTTCATTTATTATTTCCCGAGACATCAACGTGCGCTCGTCAGTCGTAATGACGTAAATTACTGCAGTACAGGTGTCAGCGTTTGAGGGCGATTTCTTTACGTTAAGGGCTTCAAAAGCTCTTCTCCTTTGTGTAGAAGTGCTACATACAATTCATAGATTAAAATTGTCAAACATAATCTAGGTGCAAACATTTTAAGTACAAGTGTGTTTGGTTTTTAGTCTGTCACTCTTTCGGTTGGAAACTTTGAACATTAATTTCCGAAACATTAATAATTTAAATGGCTCACGGCCGCGCTTTGTGGCATTCCGTGGGGGAGGCCTATGTTCAGCAGTGGACTTGTGAAGGGCTGTAATGATTATGATGATGATAATGATGTTTTTCTATTAATAAATTCTCAGTGGCAGTTCGAAGTCATTAAATTGGTGGAGTTTCACCCCCGTGCCTCGGAAATCACCGAAAGCATGGTAGACCCATGCTGCAGTTATATTAGTAGTATAGTTGTAGCACGAATGGGTCGGCTCGACCGGGGAAGGACCTCGCTCTCACAAAATACCAGCGTAAAATAATAGCTTAATGCTGCTGTGTTTCATATTGTGAGTGTAGAGGACCGGAGTCTTTTTACTGAATACGAGGCATTCCATCTTAGTCCTCACGGGTGACAACGCGTCTGCATTTTGATTTGTAATCGAGGATAGATGTAGATGTCTATGGGCCGTAGCAACCACTTAAAATCACATGGACCGGTGCTCGTTTGTCACCCTATCCTATAGAAAAAAAAATTGAAAATAAAGCCTTTGGTCTTGCGCCTGATCTCTCCGGTCATGTTGGAGTGCCGGGAATAGCGAGTACACCTACGTTTGCGCAAACACTCGAGCACGTAGATGGCTAGTCTGCGTTGAGACTGGCCTTGACCGAATTTCGGTTTAGAGGATATTATGTATGTTTGACAGGCCTGTTGGTCTCGTGGTTAGTGAACCTGACTGCTATGCCGGAGGTCGTGGGTTCGATTCCCACCCAGGACAAATGTTTGTGTGATGAGCACGATCATTTGTTCTGTGTCTGAGTGTAAGTTATCTATAATATTTATGTATTTAGAAATATATAAGTATGTTTATCAGTTGTCTAGTACCCATAACACAAGCTCTGCTTAGCTTGGGACTAGATGGCGTTGTCTGATAGTTGTGGAATATTATTATTATTATTATTATTATTATTATTATTATTATTATTATTATTATATTGAGTGGCATAAATGTCTGCCATGCGTGGCGGTCGTGGCATGATAAATGACTGCTATAACTCCTCTTGGCTCCTCTTATTCTTCTTCTACATTGGCCCGTAAAAGTCATAGATCTTTGTTACTCGAGTTTTAAAGAGAACGCTTGTCAGGCGGATTGGCGACCGCAGTTGGCGAAGCTGGTACATACATAGAATAAAACATTATTTAAATTTAACGTTTGCGGCACAAAATTTATCAATTTGCTAATATTTCATTGTGATAAAATTTTAGTATTATTTTATTTCGTATTGTATATATTTAGCTATTAACCATAATAAATTATAAAAAAATTATAAAAACGTTAACTTTGGGAAATGCTGCGAGCACTAAGCATGCGGTGTTTTCTATTATTAAGTGTGCACTTAGTTTGTATTACTGTCTTAGAATTAAGCAAAAGTATTATTGTAACATTTGTTGGTGAACCAAGTAAATTAATACAAATGAAATAAAATTTTGTGATATAGCCTTTCCTAAAAAAATATAAATCGCTCTCGCAGAAGTTTCTATTTATGTTTTGCTGCTGTAAGTTACAATGTTTGTACAAAGTCAAAAAATATTTAGACACGAGCGACGCGTCGGCACCCCCGCCGCGGTTCGAGGTAATGGAGAAGTTTTAATGAGCGGAGCCGTCCCGGCTCCGTGTCTTCGGTTAATTGTGAACGGAACTCCGTTTCATATTCACCCATGTAACTTATTAGGTTTAATGTTATATAAACATAATACATATACATAAACACTCAAGCCTGTCACCCAGAGGGGTAGGCAGAGACTACAGACTTCCATTTAGCACAATCCTGACATACCTCTCTCGCCTCTCCCACATCCATATTACCTACGCATACATGCTCGTCGGTTAAGGGTACTCTTAATTTTGCCTATTTTTAGTATATCGCCAAATTGGTGATTGGCGATATTTTATAAACAAACATTAAAAATATATTTCATTAAATATATGATTTTATTACGGAATTGAATTTATCAACCTTTAACCGAAGATGGAAGTGAAATACAGCTTGAATGAATAAACATAAAAATTTATTTAATAACGGTCGAATATCAATTACAAGGCGACCACTAGTTTTGTATAAGAGTATTTTACTAGTCATTGTTCTCTGAAACCAATGCATTACGTATTTTCAATGGAATTTTTCAAGTTAATTTATTATCCTCTTGACACCAACCTCCGTGGCTTTGTTAGAAACATTTACCTTACAATATTCGTACAGTTTTCTACGTTCGCTGCAGCTAACTCCTCAAATTGATTTAATAGAGCATTTTCGCGCAGACGACCACGATTTATGGTTGAATGCTGTTGAATTGTTTGTATCATTTTCGAACACTTCTGAGTAGGTAGTGCTTAAAAATAATATTGTAAATTTCATTGCGTAATACAATCGAGTACGTGGATTTAGTATAAGTAGTTTATTTAAATTAAAAATGTTATATAATTTCATATATTTATGATAAACACCGACAAAATCAAAAGAAAATGTAAGAAAAAGTTTACATGGTAGAGCCATGCTGCAGCTTTATTATGGTTGTAGCTCCGAATCTGTCGGCTCGACCGGGGCTTGCACCACGCTCTCACAGAATACCAGAGTAAATAGCAGCTCAATGCTGCTTTGTGTCTTAGTGAGTGTAGAGAAACGTAGACCCTTTTTACTAGAAACGAGGCGTTAAATCTTAATTCTCAGGGGTGCCAACGCATCTGCATTTTGATTCTTAATCGAGGATAGATGTAGATGTATATGGGCCACAGCATCCACTTATCATCAGGAGGACTGTGTGCTCGTTTGTCACCCTTATTCTATAAAAAAGGAGTGCGTGTCGGGCCTCGCTCTGTTGGGGTTCCATATATTTTATAAACTAGTAACATTGTTTTAAACTACGTATCTAATTAGGTCACAAACGGATTAGTAAGCTGAAGTGGCAATGGACCGGCCATATAGCTCGAAGAACCGATAACCGATGGGGAAGAAAGGTTCTCGAGTGGCAGCCTCGTACCGGTAGGCGTAGTGTAGGGCGACCCCCCACTAGATGGAGTGACGATCTGGTAAGACATGCAGGAAGTCGATGGATGCAGGTGACTCAGGACCGTGCTTTGTGGCATTACTTGGGGGAGGCCTATGTTCGGCAGTGGACTTGTGAAGGGCTGTAATGATGATGATGATGATGACGGATAGACAGACAGACCGACGGACAGCATGACATTAATAGAGCTCCGTTTTACCCTTTCGGTATAAAACCCTGAAAACTTAATCTATTATTATGCGTTTAATCAACTATTTAAGTTTTTAAATAGTAATCGCTGTGACGTAGCTCATTGGTTAATCCAGCCAGTTAATTGAGTGGCTAACCTGTTGGTTACATTTAAAAAAAAAACGAATAACTTTTTTAATTTCAATTACATAATTCAGTTAAGAGAATAGCAACCAATTTATTGACTATTCAAGCTATTGGGCTACGCGACATGTATGCTAGAAAATTCTAGTTGAACCGTTGGGTCCCAATGATTTGGGATTAAAAATCGATGGAAGACAGGAAAAAGAGTCTTATGATTAGCGAAGGGCTTTTGCTCGTAGGGAACTGCTTATAAATTAACTACGTTATTGATACTATTTATTTAAAAACAAAACTCAGGAAACTTCATTGACTAAAACGTAGACATTAAATTACAGTCTTCTGTTCCATCTAATATTTAATAGGAAAAATGGATCCCCCGCCAAATACTAAAATTGTAAATCGCAAACACATACATAAAATTACTCATATCTTCACTAGAATCGTTTTCTCTTTGCTCTTCGCTAAAAAAAATGAGAAGTTCTAAGGCAAAAAAAAGTTAAAGGCATCTAAACGTGCACCAAACTTAACTTGCGGTCGCTTATGGCTTTCTTATTTTGTTTCAAAACTTCTTTGCGGCCATTAGTGGCGATGAAATACATCGTCTTTCATAGTAATTATAACCATTATATAATTACCGTGAAGTGTAGTGGTGCTGTAAGTGAATCTAGTGCATTATCCATATCGTCATTTGGGTGTCGTAAAAGGCGACAGAGAGAAACTGAAACAGCTACGTCTTCCTTCATAATATTATGAGCTCAGGGTTCGTGACAATAAAAACTGCCGATTGAATTACCGAAATTGACACTTTTATTACTGAACACCAAATAAAACTTAAGTCACACTAATAATTATTAACACTTTAGTTCACTTTATTACACTCCGAAAGCTTCGCTCATATCGCCAATTCAATACTACCCCGGTCGCGACCCTAACGGCTTTAAATAGGCCTTTTCCACGAAAAAATCCAGAATATTCCAGTAAATGCCGGCCCCCGACCGACCAAGTGCAGAAAGTTCTAGTGTGGAGTCTTCTAGGAAGCTTAGCTCTTCCATTCGATACTAGATAGCGCTAGTGGGAGAGTTCTAGAAAGATCTTGACGCTCCTATTTCTGCTGTTTGATACCAGATGGCGCTAATAATTAGCCGCCACATACCAGGCGCTAATTATAGTGCGCAATAATAATAACTGAAAATAATGAAAAACTACGGTTGCGAACCCGCCTGTGAAGCGTTACATCGATGTCAAAATCATATATGACAATGATGTAATTCCTAAGGTAGTCATATGTTCAGCTGTGAACTTTAAATAAGCTGTTATTATGATGATTGTGATTAAATAATTCTTTGGTTAATTCTTTAACATTTTCGTGAAAGTGAAACGGATATTTCTATTGTACTCTACGTTTTGCTCGTCATATTATGCGTTGAACTTAATGTTGGCTCTCGAGTGGATTGTTGGGAGTGCGACAGGTGTGCTTGATTGAGCACTTAAAGTAGGTTATGTTCGAGTGAGATATTAACTAACAGGTTGCTAGTCACTTTGTGAAATTGTTCAATATTATACGTTCGACAAATATTTTAGTCAAATTATATGAGTAATATGAATAATTAGGGGCAATAAAATCTATAAAATTAGTTTTATTCCATTTGTAGTATTCGCGTAAATATAAGACAACATGTTGTGATGTTATACTTATTTCATAAACCTCGCAACCCACCTGATCCGATCTGATTTTCAATCTCTGTATTTACAAAATAAATGACGATATTTAGTTATCCCTTAACTGACTTACTAATGACTGTTTACTTACAATGTAATGACTTAAAGAGTAAGATCTAGCCTTTTTAATATTATAAATTTTAGTGATATTGTAGCTAAAGCTACCATTTATTTTGCAGGTAAGTTGCCACATTAAGTAAGAATATCTACGATTTAAGGTAAGCCATAGTATTCGTTATACATAGACTATGCATATTATATATTGAAAGATAATATTCTTACACGGGGTAAAATCCACACTTAGAAAAAGTAGACTTGATCTACTTCCTGATATCTGTCACAATGCAGCAGAGGATGACCACCTGAAGATCTTGCACCCTTCACTCTTTTTAAAAGAAGTTTTACCGCCTAGTAAATTAAATGTTTATAGTTATGCAAAGTGTCATATCGGAAGCAGATACGGAAACAGATGTTAAAAATATTTTTTTTGCAGAAACGGAAACAGAAACGGATGCGGAAACGGAAATAATACTTATTTAAAAAAATTACAAATAAAACTTTTAATTAACATTCAAAATTAAGTAGCGGTAAGTTATATTTTATGAAAAGTAGTTCGGCCACTTTTACATTTAACAATCTGTTCCAGTGTTCGTCATATATAAGTCCAGCTCCGAAAAATAATAATTATTGCTATAGCAATTATTGCTCACTGGCGATGCTGCGTACCATCTATACACCAAAGCTAAATTGGCACTGGAATTTGGGAAAACCCTTTAAAGAGCCACATTTAGTTTTAGCGAGTAGGTAATTTAGTAAAGCCCTAACACGAAAGTACGACGTAAATAAACTTTGAATCCAAAATACTCATTAAAGTTTCTTTAAAAATAATTATTTCTTACCGTGATCATGGGTGCTAGAAAGCACCCGAACGTCGGGTATTAAAAATAACATAAATAAACGCGATAAAATGCGTAAAAGTAGTTTTAATCAATAAAAATAATTAATTTATACTTCAAGTAAAAATTAATAGTAGTCACGCAAACATAACTGCTACCTAATTAATTTGCAAATCTAAGTTATAACAAAGGCTATAAATCTAAGTTATTAAAAACTATTTTTAACTGGATAAAACACGTTTTAACGAAAACTTTAACATAGGAATACATTTTATAAATAAATAGTTATACCTCATTGCCTTGACTGACCACTTGTTTTTTAGTTTGCGATGAAAGTTTTACAGTTTCAACTAACTTCCCAAACTCAGCAAACTCTTCGGCGTTTAAGATGGCTCTTTAAAGCGGTAGTTGTGCAGCCTATTCCCGAGTATATTTTGTCATATAATTTACATCTGGCTGCTTAATCATCAATCTCAAAGTAATAGTTCCAAATAACTATATTTACAAATTGTAGTTTTGTCGAAAGAAAATAGTTATTCAGTGGTGGTACTAAAGGCGTTAATGTTCTCCAAAGCCCTTAATGAATAAGTTTTAATGAGCGCAGCCGGCCCAGCCAAGCTTCTTTCCCTGGTTAATTGTATACGTAACTTAGTTTCGTATTTTACTCGCATTGTAACCGTTTCGCCATCTTTGTATCCTTACATTCGACATTGTACTTATTTTCTGTATATTCATTACGAGAACAATACTAATTATTGCATTCGTCGAGTACAAAGTTCTAAAATTTAATGTTAGTGTATTAAATATTTCGTTTAGTTTTCTAGGAACCCGGTATTGAGTTCCACATTTAAAGTGAAACTAGATACGTATACTATTTTTGGAGTAGTCCAATCAAACATAATACGTTAAGTACTGTTAATTCAGTGTATGTTTATATTGTTACTGATAGTTAAATAGTGTTCTAAATAGTATTAGTAAGTACCTATTGTTTACAGTTTTTTTTTTATTTACATGCTTCCAATTTTAATAACGTAACTAATGTATCAGTGAATACTTTCAAGAAACTTAAATGTTATGCAATGAGAGTGGTACATGACGCTACTTATATGGCTGATTCAAACACGACTTTTAAATTCATTGCCTGGCTTAGAAATTTGTCGCTTATATATTTTTCATAAATTTATTTACATTTGACTTTATTTCAGCGTGATAGTAATGCAAAGTTACAGCCTATATACATCCCACTGCTGAGCACAGGCCTCCTGTCATTTTCAATAGGGTACTAGAGCGAGGTAACGTCAACCGGCCTCCTTTTGACATGTCGTCGAAAAAGATTGTTTTCCTTATTTCTCATTGAGCTTCCCACACGATGTTTTTCTTCATCGCCGAGCACGTTTTAAATAAGCACATAAAATTGCAATTTACGATTTTATTGGTGCTGGCCGGGAGAGGCTACAGTGAGCGCTTAACACTTGAGCTACTACGTAACGTGGTAGGTCTTACTTTATAATGCTGTAAAGGTAAACAACTCAAAATTTACCCAATAAACCCAAGTAAGTGGTTGCTGTGGATCATAGACATCTGCATTTATAGTCTCTTAAGATTTAAATACAGATGCGTTATCCTTATAACTGGTTAAGAGAAATTTCATCTTGGTCCTCAGGTGTTGTAACGTATTCGCATTTTAATTTTTTATCAAGGATAGATGTAGATGTCAATGGACTATGGACTACAGCATCCACTTACCGTTATTTGTACTGTGTGCTCGTGTAATTACTCCTATTGTAAAAAAGTTGTCACTTCTGAGAAGAAAGATTGAGTGCCTCCCACCAGTGATATCGGTTGCTATAACAGTCTGTGCAAGCGCGGTCATTCACTGCAGCCGACTACCACTTAACTCGCTATTATATATAGATATTATATAGCTCTACTTTGTCTCTACATCACACTGACATCATATCGCTTCTTCATCATCGGCTTGTAGGAACCTTTACTGGATACCGACCCTTTCTATTATATGCCTTAGTATACGTCTAACAGAGAACAACTTGAAACATGATATATTGAAATTTTAAGTTAAAATTAGTAAATTAAACGCGAATTCTATCGCGTTAAATTTACTTATTTTAAGTTAATTTTAGTTCCCCACGTTTCGGGTGCTTTACAGCACCCATGATCACGGGGGGATTGAGATTTTTAACATTCCAACGTCATAGTTAGCCCGTTTACCTTCAGTTTTTTAATATTAATTTTTGGTCCGATCTGAGCAGAACCAGCTTACAGTATCTTGAAGTCTTAGTCTATAGATCCCAAGCAGATGGCAGCACCCATCCACTTTCTCTATTGAAATTAGGATGTTTTTAAATTTCAATAGCCTCGCGTGTCATCCTTGGTAGTATTCGGTGTTCTTTTGCGAGGATTTGTGGTTTATCAAATATGATGTAATGGTGGGGACGATCTTGAACATGTTCACAGACTATAGACTTCACGGAGCGTCCGTGCTTTACGTCAGCTATATGTTCTTTCATCTGCTTGGGATCCTATACTTTAACAAAATTAAATCCAAATCCAAGCATAGTGGTGTGCTTGGATTTGAATTTAATTTTCTTCAAGATACTGTAAGTTCATACTGCGTAGACCCGAACAAAAATTAATATCTTTAATCTGGAGGTAACCGTGATTAACTATAACAATGTGATGTCGAACTCCTCAGTCCCCCTACCCCCCGTGACCATGGGTGCTGTCAAGTGCGTGAAATGTCGGTAATATAAAATAAGTAAATATACGCGATAAAATCGGTAAAAACTTAATATATAATCTAAAAGTAAAGAGATGTTCTGTTAACTGAAACCATGTTACAAAATGCTCTAAGCTCTAACAACAATAATTTCAGAGTTTCTGCGCCTGCATGGGACCAGGTGCAATACAAGCCCTTAATTACAAGGCTTAGTATGCACTCACAATGATTCATTTTAATTACGAACGGCGGAGCCTGACAGGCAGTCAGATGATACGTATCTGTTTCCTTTTTCGGACGACGAGGCAAATGCATTTCGTTGGTAGCAAAATAAAAAAAAATTCCTCGTTATTTTTCGCACAGCAACAGAATATCGGTGATAAATTTTTTAAATGAAGTTTGAAAAAAAAACGATGTTATTTTTGCGATTTTCCGTATTGGTATAAAATTTCAATAATATTTTTGAAAAGGTAGGAATGAATGTGAATGAAACATTATAATCTAAAGCTAATCAAATCCAAAAAAAACTTATGTTAGAAAACCTATATGTACTGAATATAGAATTGATTTCCATTCATTTTAGTTATACTTAGAATTAGGATAGGTTATATTATTTTATAATAATTATTTATATAAGAAGGTTATATTATTTTTAAATATTATGTAATTCCAAAGGTCACAATCAGATTAATTTAAGTTGTCTTAACGTGTGTCTAGACGTGAATTCTTACGTGGTTTTGACTCCTCGTTATATTTTACCGCTTCGCTGGTTTAGTATTCACGTATCAAGCCCAGTTTTAGTTACCCTCTACTTTGACTTATATTTTCCTTGTACGAGTGAAAAAAGCTGAAAGAAGAAGAAAAAAGCTGGTAAATTGTAGTCGTGTACTACTTATTGCAATTTATACCATATGAATCCTAAAAATTTTGAAGCTGATTTAGCTTTATCGCTCCTTAAAATCATTGACATCTTGTAATGTGGATGTTATTAAAATAACTGACAGAAAAAATGGCCAAAAAGTAGTAAAAATAAAAATATAAATTCTCTTGTTCTTTATCAGCTCGACTTCACAGCTGGATATGAACCTCTCATATTGCAATAAAGTAGTTCATTAATTCCGACAGGAAGCTTATCGCTGTCAGATCTATATGTGCGTCACCTTTGACGGTACTTCCTGTGTCCGGTCTGGCTTTATCTAACATTAACTAGGTATATGGGGTGAAGCCACAATGCAGCTATAATATGGTTGTAGCATCAATGTGTCGGCTCAACCGGGGTAGGACTATGCTCACAGAAAATTCCAGTGTAAAATAGCAGCTTAAGACTGTGTTTCGTGTGGTGAGTATAGAAAACCGGATACCCTTTTTACTGGAAACGAGACATTTCATGTTAGCGCTCAGGGGTGACAACGCATCTCAATTTTGATTCTTAATTGAGGATAAATGTAGATGTCTATGGGTCAGTTAAATCTATTTACCATCAGGTGGATTGTGAGCTCGTTTGTCACCCTTTTTCAATAAAAGAAATATACCTCCATCTAGCGATGCATAGCGCCATGTTATAACGCGCTATCTTTCCATAGCGTTATAGCGCGTGCTATGTAAATAACCGCCATTGCGCTATGGCGCCATGTACCAATTTTGATGATTTTTTTGTTATCTTAAATATGATGCTTTTCGTGTGGTCCCATATAAATTTAATCAAGGTCTGACCAGTAGTTTCGAGTTATCTGTAATAATGCGTATTTAATTGATTTCGAATACATTGAATCGGTCGTATTGAAGTCGGTTGTACAAAATGTTTAATATTACTACTTGTTATTGGTAATAACACATTTCACGCCAAGACCAGCGCAGAAGCGCCAGTTACAGCGCTTCTGCTCTTTGATCAAAGATGCATGAAGATGTCTGTAGATCTTTTCCGTTTATAGGTAGACGTCTATAGATTAATGATGATTTGTTACCATTACTTCTATAAAACAAATATTTTTGCGCTTTTAATAAACGAACGTTCTTGATCGTTTATAAATAAACTTGGTCGAGCTCGATTAAAGATTCATAGACAATCTGACTACGTACATTTGTATGTAAGGAACGGCATAGTAAAGAATAAGGATATACTATTCCATATAACAACGGCGTGGCAATTGGAGCGCGAAAGTGGTTCGCCAGAATGGAACTAAATTTTAGTACTAAAGATATAGTAATAAGCGAGAGCGGAATATCTTCCGGTGGTAATCATTATCTGTTAGCTATAGCAACCTTCAGAAGTCAGAAAAGTCACTGCCTTACAGTCAAACATGGCCTTCTTTCATAGAATATTATAAGGATTAGTCGTTATCGTCAAGCTTGGTATTAAGTCGCAAAACCAGACGTCCCACTGTCTTGGCGCTGCTTTTCATGGTCAGTCTGGTTATTTTTCATATGACTATAAATTAATTATTTGTTACAGTATAAGAAAATATAATTTTTAATCTCATAAGGCATCTTAGAATTAAGCAGCGTTTGAGTATTTGAACACACGAGCAATGAATTATAATTATATTATACTAAACATTGAAATACTGGAGGTTAGCAAGAAACTTGCGATAGCCACGAGCAAGAACAAAAATCAATATATAAATGATAAACTTTAATTTTTAGAATTCTTTATATCACTTACATAATAATAGGTAGACCACCTACGAAAATGCCGTTCTGCAGTACTGGCCATTTCAAATCAAAATATTTTTTGTTTGGCTAAGAATTCTAATTTCAAGTTAATTTTATTTTAAAAACATGGCATCCTTTTTTTAAAATTAGTCATTTGTTTATTGATCAGCGTTATGTTTTCGTCGCAATTGAATCGTTTTCGTCATCATAGAATATGAGTACCATCGTTGACGACTTTTACGGAGCGTATACTACATAAGAACGCACCACCTGTTATTTATTTTCCCGCTTCCTTTCTGGAAATTTCTATCTGAAAATTGAACCTCGTGGGCGTCCGCAAACTTTTTGGTCGATAATGACGAATTATGGAAGCTTTGGTAATCTGCCGTACTTTTTTCGAGAAAAAAATTCAATACCTGAGAGGCAGTAGGTATAAGATTTCATGGGTGATTTCTTTGATTAATAGAAATAAAAATATTAAAAAAATCCCTAAAAATTTATTTCATAAATAGCGGCAATTTCGTAGGTAACGACCTAATACGTAGTAAATCTGCACGTCTCAGAGTTCGGTGAGTATATCGAATACACGCTCTTTTAATAATGTGTAATGTTATGTTATGTGTTATATATATATATATATATATATATATATATATATATATATATATATATATATATATATATATATATATATATATATATACCGTTAAGATTATTTACTGAGGCTGTAGCTTTGATTACTTTGTCTAAAAGTAATGGACACTACTGAAGCTGAGGCGGCCCAAGTTGTGGCTTTACCAAACGACGAGTTTACCAAAGGTTTCTGGAGACTGGGCAGTATCGAAGAAGATCTGGATCTGGAAGACATAGGGTGACAACTCAAAGGGATGACCGATTTAAAGTGTTATCAGCTCTAAGACCTCACAAGACCACAATTGACCACAGCTCATCGAAAGCCAGACTTCAATTTGCGCGTAACCACATCAACTAGACTATAGGCCAATGGGAGTCAGTTCTTTTTAGTGATGAGAGTCGAATGACTTTATACGGATATGAGGGACGCCGTAATGTCATGCGACGACCAGGTGAACGTTATACCCAGTGTTGCATAAGAGAAACTGTCAGTTGTGGTGGAGGCTCTGTAATGTTTTGGGCTGGGATATCTTTGACTGGACGCACTGAGCTGGTTTTCATACGAAGAGGTGCTTTAACTGCAGCATGCTACATCACAGAGATCTTAGAAGACCATGTGATGCCATACGCCGGTTATATTGGAGAGACCTTTGAATTAATGCATGATAATGCACGACCGCACGTAGCGCGCATCACAACCGATTACTTTGAAGAGGTCGGCATTCGGGTTATGTCGTGACCAGCAAGAAGCCTTGATCTCAACCCTATACAGCACATGTGGGATACCCTACAACAAAAGGTTAGAGCCCGTAATCTAGTCCCTACAACATTAGGAGACCTTGAAACCGCCATTAGGGAAGAATGGAACCGAATCCCTCAAGAGACCATCAAAATCTTGATAAGGTCATTAAAACGGCGAATGCAGGCTGTCATTCGAGTAGAAAGAGGGAATACGCAATATTAAATTGCAACAATTGTGTACATAAAATTCAATACATAAAAACTAGAGCGTATTATTGAAAATTAATAAAAATAATCGTGAAAAATTAAAGATTTTGGTTTTTTTATTAAATTACTTTATAAATTAAATTACTTTCAAAAAATCATTTTGATGTAACTATGATTAAATTGGTGTAAATAAACAAGTTAAATAAAACATTTCAGTACTTAAACGTTTTGATTGGTTCTGCTTTAGAAAAACGTGGTTTGCGGCAAAACGCAGGTGGGCCGATTTTTTTGATGGCTAGTATATATATACACCTGAGAAACCTTTCAAATGTATGCCGAAAGTGCTGCTAAACTGCACACCTCGCCTTTCGTTCTCCATAAGGCTTACGCTAAGCTTAAGGCCACAGTTAAGAAAGCGCTAGGTGGAGCGTGTGGCGTAGCGGCGAGTTGCCCATACCACAGAATAAATAATAGTACTACGTACATCCATACCGAATGAGCGAGAGCCACTGGGGACACTAACACAAGAGAGTGTTTGTCATGATGTCACAACGTGCAGCCCGCCGAACGTTTTCATGAGGCTATTCTTTATAGCCTGATTAGGGAGCGTGCAGAGGGACGGGCGTATATGAAAACATTCGCTTTAGTATGGAAAATGCGTGAACGAAAGTTACCACACCCCAATGCACGCTCATCAATCCTTTTCTGTCATCACCATCATTATCTTTACAGGCAATCACAACTCCACTGCTGAACATATGCCTTCCCAAAGGATGCTTCTAAGCACGGTCCTAAGCAGGTTGATGCAGGTGATCAATAGACTTCCAGCATCTAGTTCATGATTCCATCTAGTGGGGATTGGTCTACACTTCTCTTATCGGTACGGTGTTGCTACTAGATCTGTCTTCCACATAGTTTGTCAATTCGTTGAGTTATAGGACCGGCCTATTGGACTATGTCAGCTACTCTGGTTTTACTGCAGATATCCTCATTTCTAAGTCTATCACGTAGAGATACTATGAGAATAGCCCTCGCTATAGCTACCAGAGTGACCTTGAGTTTATTCCTACTAACAGCTAAAACAAACATATTTACAACACTGATCACAAGTGTTTATTGTGTTATATACGTATAGGTGAATAAATTTCATTTCTTACAATTTACTTAATCTCTTTAATTATCCGCTTTCGCTTATTACTGTACGTAGGCTACGAACCAGACTGCGGTGCGTCTTCACACCGCAAACATTTTGATTGAAGCGTTTTCGGAGCACTTGCGATTCTCCGTTTAATTTGTCTAAATCGGATTGGTTTAAATCCCTTACACACGGCTTGGTCACAAAGCCACGAATCTAAATTGAAGTATTTTCCCCCTGTTTTGTCTCTGAGTAAATCAACCTATTTGTTTCACAAACATGTAAATAATTAGTCGTGTTAGAGTTCATGAAAATTAATTACTTAGATGTTGCAATATGAATCACTTGGATGTTGCAATATCAAAGGATCGTTGACCGTTTATCTTATTTTTTATGGAAGAAACACAGCAGCATAAAACTTCTCCAGTCTATCTGACCCATGCGTGCTACAGCTATAATTGCTGTTTCGTGGCTCTATTACATAAAAAAAACATAACACAACCAAACTAACTCACTCGTTAAATTCCGATAGCCTTTCGAGGCTAATGTTAAAGGCGCTGTTCAAATGAAATTATCAGTTTTTTAAATTTCTCTGATATTTTTGGCATAATATTTTTCTTCACTGCGGTTTACGTAAATGACCCTTTAAATTCCAATCAACAATTTAACTTGCGCCGATGCGACGGGAATCAAACTCTTTGGTCACGTATTTCAAAATTTTTACGGTAGTTATTTTCTTTAGAGATATCACGGCTCTTCACTGCGTACTTCCACTGCACTGTCTTAAATAATTTTGTAAGCTATATTCGGATGATTTTCAAGCTTATATAACGTTTTAAATTAAAAGATCATAATATACTAAAACTCTATTTTTGAAATGTATTCACTTAGGCTACATCAACACGCTAAAAAGGTTTTGCCCTACTTTTTATGATGTTTCCTTTACATTAGCTCAAAGACTGAAAATTCTACGACGTCCGATTAATTACTAAAAGGACGGGTTTTTACAAATGGGTGAGTCTTGGAACACGTCCTTTACCATCGCCAGTTAATGTGAGAATATTAATATTTTACTGTGAATGTTATGTTTTGTAGGTAGGCTAGGGTTTTGGTTAAAGTTTATACAACATAATTGTAGATACTTTTAGGGTTACAGATGTTCTACGAGTATTGGTTAATTTCATTTGCCACAATATTGACGATGAAAGATACGTAAATCTCTATATTGTTAGTTTGTTACGTCTTTTGGATATCTGTTCCTACATTTAACGGTTTTTCATTCAGATCGATTTTCTTTATGATAAAGTAACACAGCCGATTGCTATTGAAATTTCAGTTCTTCCAACATCCACTCCTTGATATTAATTATTTTTCGGATATTCGTATTTTATGTTCCTTTTATTCACAATTTATTTTTTCTGTTTCTTACTAGAATCTCTTATATAAATATTAGTTTAGTAGTTTCTGTAACTGAAAAACGCAGAACACAAAAGCAATTCAGCTTTTGTGCGTGTTTCTTACTTCCATTGAGATTTATTTTTCATAGTTGTGTTGTCACTTTGAAAAAGGCGTTTGTTTATATTTCTATTAACATTTAACTAGCACTCCGGGTTATGGCTTGTTCGATAAAAGTTTTCATGACCTACAAAATATGCACTTTAGTCTATTTATTCAACTGTTAAAGATTTTTGTTCTTATGCTTATGTCTGTATTTGTTTATGCTGGCAACTTTTCGTCGTTTGCAATGGTTTATTCACAAAGTCAATGCCAATTTAGCAAATTAAAAACAGAAATAAATTTACGAGTCTTATCATTATTATTGCGTAGTGACTATATATAGCAGTATACCATCTTAAATGTAAAACATCTAGACTGGTGATTACGTCGTATCTTTCCTTACAGGCGCTCAGTATATCCAGCCGTGGACTTCCGATAAAAAGTGGAAGTTATTGTCTTACTAACGTCATGATATCAGTATAAAATACTTGTATTGCCTTGTTGGTCTAGTGTAGAATATATTAAAAATAATCTGTAAAAACATATTTTTGTCGAATTCGTAGTAAACGGAAGAAATGAGCAACAGATTATGAGTAGTAAGATCCCGGAAATATATATGATGTTGATCCTTGTACAAAAAGGAATGGATCAAATGTATATTATTTCTCGCAGCTAGACATGCTTATACTCGAGGATTTTTTTATTCCTTGTTTTGCAATGTAAATATATTTTAATCGATGCTTATTTAAAATATCACGTTTATATTCGACAACTTCTGTTTCATAAATTGAAGCACGTATTGCATAAACATGTAAAAGCAGAAAGTAAAAGGTAAACGGGTAGAGTATTGTAGAACCGCAACGGTCGTAGCACGTAGGCGTCCTCCGTAGGATTCGTAGCACGTCTACGACTGCTTAGATCGAGCAATCGTTACGAATCCGCTACGAATGGGTATCATCAAAGATTTATTCAAACGAAACCATATAATCTTGAGGGATTTATACATGAATTTCCAGTTAAATTTTAAGTAATATTACGTGTTATATATTTATCAAAAATAGCGGTGCAGGTAAATTGTTAGTCAGACACCGTTTTTAAGAATTATTATTCTGCAGAGCATTATGCCACAGCAAGGATTAGGTCTCTCGCACCACCACACTAGCACAAGAATACCAAGATGAAATAGAATCATATTATGACTGTGTTTTTAATATTGTGGGTGACTATAATCGGAGAAATAACAACGCTTTTAATATTTTATTTATCCCACTCTCAATTGAAATAAGATGAAATATTTACAATAACAAAAAGGCGTAAGATAACCAGCCCTGTGACGAGGAACATCGTCAAAGATGTGTAAAAATGGTACTGTGATCCTCGATCCGTCTGTCAAGCGTGACAATTGAGGCAAATCCTCTTTTTACAATGGAAGCGGCTCGTATACAGTTGATGAACAAGGCGACTTAGTTATTATAACAATCAGCCGCCTCTAATGCCGTCACAGCCCAAACTGAGGAAAATTCTTTTCTCCTGTTTCATTCAAGGAAAGATTTAGAATGCATTGATATTTCTGTTTCTCTTTTAAATTATTTTGTTACATTCCTTTACATTTCCATACATTTTCAACAGTGGTAGAGCCACGCGACAGCTTTAGCTATCGTACGGATGGGCCGGCTCGAACCGCGGGGTACCACGACCTTACAGATATACCAGCTTGAAGTAGAGACTTACCTCTGCATTTCACTTGGTAAGTGAAGGTGGCCGGAGGCCCAATCCCCCTCCCCCCATTAACATGGTAGCGGAATCAATTAAAATAACCACCCCAGGAGGGTACCAGCACCCCTGGTGACGGAGAATCCCCCGCTTAGCATCCACGACCAAGCTATCCTACTCTTCCCGAGAATTGGTGCTCAGGCTGCCCCTGATGCTTCTGAGGGGGGGGGGGCTCGAGGCAAGCGGAGCAATAAGACCAAGGCGACCCCTATCATGCTATCCGTGAATTTCTGCAACATCGGGGGACTTCATTCAAACGTTAACACTGCCGGGTGCATCTATAGATCCCATAGGGGTAATGCCGAAGCAAACCGACTCATCGACCACGTTCAAATTTCTACAGATTCCTTGCTACAGTAAATCCCATCCGCAGAGATCGTGATCCTAGGCGATTTTAACGCCCACCACGCCGAATGGCTCGGTTCACGTTTAACACATCGTGCGAGGAGATCTGTTTATGACTTTGCCTTGGCATATGGTCTGATACAACTGGTTACTTCGCCTACGCGGATTTCAGATATAGAAGATCATACACTTTCCCTGTTGGATCTTCTGCTGACCTCTCATCAAATTCCACGAACGCACATCCTGTCAAAATTCACGATACCATTCTCACCATCTGGATGCTTGGTGATCCATCACTGTGCGTTTTACTAGAGGTTTTTTCCTTATGCAACTTCTCTGTGGAATTGTTTACCACCGGCGGTTTTTCCGGTCCGATACGACTTAGGGTCCTTTAAAAAATTGGTTACTCTTTTCTAAAAACATTTCTCGGCAACGTAACTACAATTCTTCTGGTGTTGCGGTTGTTCATGGGCGGCGGTAGTCACTTACCATCAGGTGAGCCACATGCTCCTTTGACTCCTCTTCTATAAAAAAAATATCGCTCCAAAGACAGAACTGTTGAAAAATTCGACAGTTTTAGACCAGTGTCAAAATTGATACCGGCTATAAACGTCCCGATCACGTTGGGCGGGCGGCGGCGGCGCGATAATTTTAAACTTTGATCTGCTCTAGCCCCGGATGGTATTAATTTTTGTTGTTGTTTGGTTTTGAAGCTTTAACGAGGCAATATTCACGGGGAAGCAATACAGAATAAATAGAATCTACTGCTGTGCTAATATTTTATTCGGTTCTCCATATAATTTTTATGACTGTGTTTTATCGCATTTGTATGAGTTGAAGCTGGATGTTGTTCGTTATCAGCTGTTTTTACGCTTAGTATTGGCTAAAAATTTCTCAAGAATGTATTAATTGTTTTCTAATATTAGCCGACTTCGAAAGAAAAAGGTTGTGGATTCAAAGTATTTGATTGTTTATACTTTACAGGCGGTCTCTAAATTTGGCGAAAAATTTCTTCCCCTTAGGGTGTAGAAATAGGCATGAAGCTCTTATGTAACTATTTAGACGTAATTTTGCATTTACTATTGCATTTACCGCGTGTACTACACGAGTGCTCAGACCTCAGAGGAATATTTGGATTAATTCCAACCGCCAAATTCCACCAAAACACTTCATGACAAACCTAACGATACTGCTAGATGCTTGGAAGTCTATAACGGTGTGATTTACGAGGACCTTTCTTCTTCGCATTACGACTTGGAGAGAAACGAGCTTACTCCTTTTAAAGGTTCGGAAATGCACCTGTAATTCCCCTGGCATTGTAGTTGTTCATGGTCGGCGGTCAACACTTACCAACACTTGAGCCTCATGTTAGATTCTATATAAAAAAAACTTTGTTGTTACCTTCAGGCCGCAATATTTCTTAGTTCACTCAAAAGGGTTAAAAATTAAACTTTTAATAAAAAGTGCAAACTCACTTTAAAGAGAAAACACAATAGTTGAATCTGGGAGTGGGCAGCTTTAATTATTCATATACGCATTTAATTACTCTTATAAATGTACGCAATGTCTAAGCACCGACTTCCGAAGCTTATTTCATTCCTTTTAGGTTTTTAATGCCTGGTTTTGCTTTTTTTAGTGTTAAATTTTTAGCCTGTACAATGTACGGTCGCCATGTTAGAATGGATTTTCTGCTACTTCTGAGTTTTGTTCGTATCAGTCTTGATCGCATTTTACGTAAGGTAAAATATTTAAATATAAGCCTAAATATTATTATCAAATTATAATTACAAAATAATACTCGAAAAGAAAATTCAAATGGTATTTATAGATCAGCAATTATGAACCCTATTTATGACTGCACGTATCGCCGTTGATGAAGTCGTTGCAACCAATATGCAGCCGTCGCGGTCGCAGCTGAATCTAATAGGAAATGTCATAATCAGATGATATGATAGGTGCGGCGCATTGCGCCCACCTGTCGGCGCGCGTGCGTCCGCTGTGACGTCATCGTCGATCGCGCCCGAACGCACACGAACCGCGCCCGATTGATCCGACCGAGCCTCCCAGCCTTAATCAAATCTACAAACCACATTTTTACTTTATTATTTAAGTTAAGTATATAATTCTAGCCAATTGAAACTTCAATTTCGAGGTTAGAAGTAGTTAGTAAGAAAAGTATTAAGATTTGATAAGGGGTGTCAGTTTAGCTGTCACAGCATGTCGTGTCTTATTCAGTTCTTAATCCAAGATAAATATTACATCAATCGGGGGTGGGGCACCGCGCCTGCGCGGCGTGCGGGGGTGGCGGCCAGTGCGACTCCGGCCGCCGCCCGCCGCACTCGCTTTCGCGGTACAGACCGGCGGCCACTCGTTCGCCGAAAGCTCCGACACGCATCACGTCGCTCGAGTTGTGTCACGCTGTCTGAGTCTTGTCACGTCTCACCTCCGCGACCTATCACGTTGCGTAAGTCGCGTTAACGAACCGAATCTCCTTTGACACCCTTAAAAACAAAATCAAACACATCTGTATCGATGACGCCGTATTTATTGTAGTGGCGAAACTGCGTGCGAAGTAAATAGTGCCCAAATTACAGAGGCAGGAGTGGCTCCCGTCTAATGGGGTAATCCGCCACCGCGGGCGCGGTCTTTTAACCCTATAACGCGAGTGCTGGTTGACCTTAAAACAGCGCGCCAAGAAAAAGTTCACGATAGCGTGTTTATGTTTGTAGGTTACCGTGTACGGTGTTGTTCCATTTCTTTTGGTTCAAACAATTTTTCTTTCCAATAATACGAAAATATTTTTCTTGCAACTTTAAAAACTAAATACCTGCACATAAAATTTATAAAATAACGAAATCACAACTTATGTACGTCCCACAAGCCTTTTCTAATTTCTGAAATAGTTTAGAAGCAGACTGCCTCTGCCGCAATGTCCAATGAGGATATGTTTGAGAAAAGACAATTTCATTGACGATAGCAGGGATTGAACTCGTGTTTCTTGCGTGCTATGAAACTCCAGAGCTAGTACTTATCCCCGTGAGCTACTACTTACATGCTCGTAGTCAAATACAGTAAATATAAATACGTAGTAAATTCAGTAAATATATTGTAACATATAATACATTAATTTTAAAAGCTTAAAACATACATAAGTTCTTAGACATACGTATTTAAAACTGTTCATAAGGTTTAAAAGGAAATGTATATTTTTTATTTAATATTGTTTATAAATAATACTTCTTGGGAGTCTTTATTTGTACTTTTATTAGTGGTTCGAAAAAGCAAAGCAAGAATCCCAGCGGGACTATTTTTTTAACAGTAAAATTTTTCAATGTTACTTTTAGTATTTTATCTTTAAATTGTTAAATATCTTGTGAATTTCTAATTTTTAATTTAAAAAAGCATTCATCCTGGATTTTTTAAATATTTATGCTATTAAGTTTTACTCTTACTTAAGTTTAATTACATCCTTTGGTAAAACCAAAGTTTGTAATCGTTTCTAATTATTTCTTTCTCTAAGTTATAACGCTTGGCGGTGAAGGAATTAGAAATTTGGAAGAAAATTTGAATAATTTTCACCGCCGCTTTTTGATGGACACTATCGAGTTCGGCAAGAAATTTATCTTGTACTTGAAACTCATCACAACGTTCGAAATATATCCGAATAATATACGTTTAAATATTGATTAAATTTATACATTTGTAAGGAGTGCCTTTTTATAAAATTATCTAATGTGAATGGAATAGATTTTTTTTGTAATATAGATAACATATATCTAAATCTTACTGAAAGTTATTTTTGACTTTACCACTGCTTCGGAAAAACTTCTGTTCTGGGAAGAGCCAGCAAGAAATCCAGCGGGACTTTTTTAAATGTAAATTTTACAAAATGAAAGGTTGTACAAACTATTTAAAAAGTTTATTTTAGAAACAGTTTTAGTTGGTTATTATCAACCATGAGTGTATTATAATAACCCTTTTTATACAGGTTTTGTTTCGTAAAATATTTAAACTTTGTAATAGAGAGACCTTGTATATTTTATGAGACTGTTACAATAGCGTAAAAATTTGTCCCAATACTGAATTACTGACTCTTTAGAGCCGAGAAACTGGTATCAATAGCTTGTGTAATTACACAACAGTATTAATTATAGTGTTTTAAGAGCATTAATTATATATATATATATAAATCTGATATAGCCCAACGCATTAGTAAGCAATGAGTCGGCCTTAAAGCTCGAAGAACCGACAACCGATGAAAAAAGGTTTTCGACTGGCAGCCTCGTGCCGGTTGGCGTAGTGTAGGGCGACCCCCACTAGATGCAGGCCTATGTTCAGCAGTGGACTTGTGAAGGGATGAATGGAATGAATGAAATGGAAGAATCACTCGTCACCTGTTCTCAAATTAGGTGATGTTGCGCGCTCAAAATGGATGTCGGGGTGGTGGTCGTGGAACCAAGGAACCACTCCTCATTGACGCGGTCATTGGCAAAGTGGTGAAACGCAACCGTCAGAACTTCTCCACCGCCTGGATAGACTACAGAAAGGCATTCGACTCGGTGCCCCATACATGGCTAAAGAGAGTCCTCGAGCTGTACAAGATAGACTTTACATGTTAGAGGCTTCCTGGAGCAGTGTATGGGGCAGGGGAGTACGATCCTTTGTCATCTGATGATGGCTGCGCAGAACCACATAAGGATAAGAAGGGGTATCTTCCAGGGCGATAGTCTGAGTCCAATCTCGTTTTTCGGCTAAATTACCACCTTTACACTTACACTTTACTTTACTTATCGGGTGGGACAGTAGTCAAGTCAAGCACTGGCCTGTAATTGGTGAAGACATCCATCATCCATCTATTACAGCCTATATAATATTTCATTGCGGAACATAGGCCTCCCTCATTGATTACAGGGGGGATGAAGCTTTAGCCGTTGCCTTTTAATCTGTTTTTAATAAAATATGGGATTATTTTAAAATTTGCCCTTTTTCCAAATCGATAAATTTAATCGCGGTTAATTGGATTAGCACAATTTGGAATAAATGTACTTAATCGACGGTTACTTTTAAGTATCTTCAAAAGCGTTATTGTAAGAATTTATCCATCATTTTACAGTGGTAGAGCCACGCTGCAACTATATTATGGTTGCAGCACGAATGGTTCTGCTCAACCGGGGCAGGACCACCTCTCATAGAATACCAGCGTCAGAATAGCAGCTTAATGCTGCTGTGTTTCTTATGGTGAGTGTAGAGAACCGGAGACCCTTTTTACTGGAAGCGAGGCATTCCATCACAGTCCTCAGGGATGATAACGGATCTGCATTTGTATTGTATTATGTTGTTAATTTATTTTACATTTATGGGCCGCAGCATCTACTTACCATCAGGTGGACTGTGTGCTCGTATGTCATCCTTATTCTATAATAAATATGATCTACCCCACTATAATGATGGGAACCTATATTTGTAGTCGAACATTTGACCCTGGAGCTTAAGAAAATCCACGCCCTTGCCAGAGCGACAGCAAAGAAATTAAAATACAAATTTGTCTGGATTGAAAATGTCGTGTCTTTTTAAGAAAAACCGATAATTCTGAGCATATTGTCGTGCGGAACATTGAGCAGCTCGAAGATTTACAATAGTAAAGTACTTATCTGTTTAGTCTCTTATCGAAATTCTGTTTAAATAAACATTAAATATATATTACCAAAATGTAAGGGGGATTCGTAGTAAGACGCGTGATGTAAAACTTAACATACTATGTAATGATTTCGACATCTTAATTTTTACAGAAACTTGGCTTAATGACGGTGTGTTCGATAGTGAGTTTATTGATGATCGCTATACGGTGTACAGGAGAGACAGAGAGCAATTAGACTCAAAAAGAATAAAAAATGGGGGGGGGTTTAATGATAGCCGTTAAAAATAACTTGAAGCCGTTGCCTGCATTGGCAGAGTAACTGCGAAGATTTGTGGATTACGGTTGATGCAATTATAGATGATAAACCAAGTCATGTTGCAATCTGCGTAGTATACTTGCCACCTCCGATGCGTTAAATATTGAATTAAAACAATTCAATTCAATATTTAACGCAAATGGTAGGTTGCTTGATTTGGTTCTTTCAAATCATACTCATGTGACAGTAAGTCAAAACTTCAATCCAATCAGCATAATTGATAATCATCATCCGTCACTCAACCTAAAGCTTGATTTCTTGAAGATTAATACGATCAATGCACAGCTTAATGAAAGGTACAACTTGTTTAGAGCAGATTATGAGGCCATTAATAAAGAATTAGATGGTACAAATTGGTCAGAACTATTACTAAACTGCGATTCAGTTAACTCAATTCTTAATGAATTTTATCATAAATTAAAATCAATAATTGAAAAACACGTGCCAAAGACTAAGCCTAAAAGTACAAAGTTTCCTTTATGGTATAATAATAAATTAATTTATATGTTAAAAATTAAAAATAAATATCGAGTAAAAAGTAGAATTTACAATAACCCTCTAGACATACTCAAATTTAAATCACTAAGGTTTAGCTGTAATAAATTAATTAAAGCAAGTTATGATAATTATATTGAATGCGTTGAAAGTAACCTACAAAAAAATCCTAAATATTTTTGGACACACTTAAAAAACGTAAAAAAAACCATCAAACACGTACCCAGCCAGAATGGTACTTAACAATAAAGTTGCTACCGACGGCCCAGGAGTGTGCAATCTCTTTGCAGAATTCTTTGCTTCCGTATACGAGAGGAGAGACCTACCCTGCAGAAACATTCCCCTACAAACAGTTACCGTAAACAATCTCTGCTTAATAAACATCAATGTTAAGGAAGTAATAAAAAAAATAAAAAGACTTGACGCAAAGAAAGGTGCTGGACCCGACGATCTTCCTCCATCGTTTATTAAGAAGTGTGCTGCGTTGTCTTTGCCTATCTGTATTATCTTTAA
This sequence comes from Parnassius smintheus behrii, assembly GCA_036936625.1. Classification (NCBI taxonomy): domain Eukaryota; kingdom Metazoa; phylum Arthropoda; class Insecta; order Lepidoptera; family Papilionidae; genus Parnassius; species Parnassius smintheus. The sequence continues at coordinate 10,702,724 of JAUPFT010000020.1, read as the reverse complement.
TACATCCCTCAGTACCGGGGTCTTCCCAGATATGTGGGAACTTGCAAGAATAGTGCCTGTGTACAAAAAAGGGAATAGAGATTATATTGCCAACTATAGACCCATATCAATATTATCAGTTGTCTTTAAGATCTTCGAGTCCTTAATCTCGCCTATATTGACACGCCATGTCCGCCACGCTATCTCAGACACCCAACACGGATTTATGACATCTCGATCTACTGTCACAAACCTTTCATGTTTTTTGAATTTTATAACACCCTACGTTGACTCACGTTTTCAAGTAGATGCTATCGAACACCGATTTCTCCAAAGCCTTCGACAGGGTGAATCACCAGTTGTTAATAGCGAAACTATCATCTGTCGGAATCGGAGGGCCATTACTTTCGTGGTCCGCTTCATATTTAAAAGACAGATTTTCATACGTAGTGATCAGAGGCTACTTTTCTCAGAAATATGGGTGCACCTCGGGAGTGCCTCAGGGATCCATATTAGGACCCTTATTATTTAATATTTTCGTAAATGATGTAACTAATTGTGTACATAATTCAAAATGTTTCATCTTTGCGGACGATCCGAAACTCGCAAAAGCAATTCTAAACGATTATGATGCACAATCTCTACAAGAAGATGTCGATAGAAGTGCTCGTTGTAGCAAGTTAAATGGCATGGATCTCAACGCTTCTAAATGTTCATATATCAACTTTACGCGTAAGCATACTGCATCAGAAACCCAATACACGTTGAACAATAATTCAATTCAGAAGCTTGAATCCATCAGAGACTTAGGAATTACAATTGATGCTAAATTAAGATTTAATATTCGCATTGAAAATATTTGTAGATCGGCACGCAAAATGCTCGGGTTTTTATACAGGAATTCAAAATGTTTTAAAAAAATCAAAACAAAAAACTTCTTTACACTTCCTTAGTTAGAAGTAAATTAGAGTACGGCACCATCATATGGAAACCTAATTATCAAATACACAAAGATCGTATAGAAAGCATTCAAAGACGATTCACTCAATATTGTTATAGTAGTAATCATATGGAATCCTATTCCACTCGTCTCCTAAAACTAAAATTAAACTCACTGTCGGACAGACGTAAACTACATGATTTAGTTTTTTTGTACAAGCTTACAAATGGGACTATAGATTCTGCAGAATTACTATCACAAATATTGTTCAAAGTTCCCTGCCGTGTTCCGCGTTTTTCGATTCCCTTACTCAAACACAAATTGTATAAAACTAATCTTGGTCATCACTCTCTTATACCGAGAATAAGCAGATTATATAACGAATGTGTCCTTAAAGATAAGACTATTGACTTATTTAACGATAGTATAAAATCTTCTAGAGCCAAAATTGTCAATCTATTTAAACACTCATAGTAAAAATTATACCATATCTTTATATAAACTCGATATAAATGTTGTTATTATTATAAACTCACCGGCACGGAAACTTGGCCACTCGTGAATTTGCTGATTATTTGCACTGAAACGTTTTTTTAACAGTAAATTAAGGGTAGATGCATTCAATAAGTGTCTCTAATGGTTTTAGAACATAGAAATTTAATGTTTACTTCACCGAAATTTTTCTTTTCAAGATAACATGTTTTCACTAAAATTAACATCTTTCCATTGTCACTTTAAAAACACTACAAAGTTAAAAATTAAGTCTGTTTCTTTATTGTCTATCAGTTTTAATATCGGGTGTTTCCTCCTCTAGCCCTGATAACCGCTTGCATTCGATCTGGCATGCTTTGAATGATGTTTCTGACATCAACTTGCGGTATGCTGTCCCAAGCGGCCAGCGCTGCATTTCGGAGCTCATTTAGAGTTTGTGGCGGTTTGGAGCTGGACTTTATCTTTCTTTTGAGCATACCCCATACATGCTCAATTGGATTTAAGTCCGGGCTACGAGCTGGCCACTGTAATTTTTGTATTCCAACCTCTTCCAGATATTCCTCTATACAATGTGCGACGTGCGGGCGTGCATTATCGTGCATGAGGAGGAATTGGTCGTGTCCAATGAATCCCGAATAAGGCATTACGTGCTCCTGAAGAACTTCCTCGATGTATCGAGTAGCTGTAAGCCGATTATCGACGATGACCAACTCTGTACGTGCGTCGGAACTTACACCTCCCCATACCATTATTGAGCCTCCATGGAAACTCACAGTTTGGGTGGTGGTAATGGGTAGAAACCTCTCTCCTCTTTTTCTCCACACTCGTTCTCGACCGTCTGGAGCACGTAAAGCTATTCGACACTCATCTGTGAACAACACTCTAGCCCATTGCTCGTGGGTCCAATTGACATGTTCTCTTGCGAACTGAAGTCGGGCTACTCGGTGCTGTCTGAGAAGTTCTGGACCTCGTGCTGGTCTACGAGCTTTTAAATGCACTTCCTCCATTCGTCTTCTCACCGTACGCTCACTAACATTAACGCCTCTTGTGATTTGGAGCCGCTGGCGTATCTCAACAGCGGTCAGGTAGCGGTTTCTCAAAATCTCCATAACAATAAAACGATCGTCCCGGGCCGATGTGCACCTTACGCCCCCACTGCCTGGCCTGCGGATGTAGCGGCCTGTCACCTGGTATCGTTTCAGTGAATACTGCATTGAGGACCGTGGTACGTTAAGCACAATAGCAACTTCACGCTGTGTCAGCCCTTGGTCAATTAATGCTACTGCTTGTGCAACTTGTGCTGGTGTTAATGGCATTTTTATTGGCTTTAAAGCACCTTTAGTTATTTAATTAAGACACAAGATCACAATAATTGAATAACCTTACAGTAAACTTTTCACAACACACAAATTTAAAATGTGAATTTAGTCGCTCAAATGACCCGATTCAACTAAAAATTAAAGAATTCGTCATGGTGCACTTAAACATAATGAATTACCCTCTTGAACTTGAGGGTAAACATTTTTTGACATACTTGCATAACAAACATTCATCAGAAACACTTAAAGCTTTTGCTATCGCGAGATAACCGCTTGGCCAAGTTTCCGTGCCGGTGAGTGTATATTTTTATTTTTCATATATTTCGTATTGTCTAATTGTTTTTGTTTGTTTTATATTAGTATTTTACTCGTACTTGTAACAATTATTAAGTTATCCTACCTTTAAATTGAAACATGTAAATCTTAGTTCCTAAGCCTATTGTCACATTTTTTAAAACTACATGTTATTCCGTTGGTGGTTCTATCAATAAATAAATAAATCAACGTAGATATATCTATTATTACAAGTGACTCTTTAATATCTGTTTATTCCAAATGATACTTTACATTCAATTCATTATCATAAATGTAACAATGCAAATTAATAAATTTTCAGAACATTACTTCTCCCCCGATCTGACCTCCCTCGCCGTTCGCCTTTCACTCAATGATTTATTTCCAATTTCCTTTTTTTTGAGCGTTTAATTTCCATAAATCGATTCCGGGCGTACGCATATGTACATAATATCTAAGTAAATCTTATGTTCTAGACATCAGTAATATTTGTTTCATGTGGTAAGTAGTGGCTCTAAGATAAGTAAGATTCTAATACTTCAATAACATTATTTACGAGATAGAACATTTTGATTTCCTCGAGAAAAATTTAATTGCTTAAAATTCGTACTTTAAGGAGTATCTCTCTTGAGTATTATTTTTTATATTTTTTGTTATTTTACCTTTAATCTCGTTGTTCTTTCGAAAGTTATTTGAATTGAAATCGAAAACCAAGTGAAAGGAGATCTGAATAATGTCAAAAGAATTTACTATCAGATCGAAAATTAAATATTGAAGAATATTGTAGTATTGTTGTCTAAACTTTGCTTTGATTTTTTTTATAAAAGACTAGCTCTTTTACTTATGCATTTAATCATTATTAACAGTGGCGGTTTCGAGTTTTTGCCTAACTTCTACCTATCTTTTTTATATTCTATTCAATTTCTGACATTTTTTAATTTAAGTAGTTTGATATTATAAAAATATTCGGCAGTTTCTAAAAGTTTCGTTAGAAGACTATTTTCTATTTTTATCATAGACAAGATATTTGTTATTTCACTTTTATATTTACTCTTAAAATTGTCTGTAGTTATTTTGTATCATTGTTTGGTATTTTTAGAGGGAGGAGCGGTAACGGTGTTATCGTTATTATCTGTTTTATTCATCAGTATTTTTTTTAAAGAATAAGGGCGACAAACGTGCACACAGTCCACCTGATGGTAAGTTGATGCTGTGGCCCATAGACATCTATATTTATCCTCGATTAAGAATCAAAACGCGGATGCGTTGTCACCCCTGAGGACTAAGATGGAATGCCTCGTTTCCAGTAAAAAGGGTCTTCGGATCTCTACACTCACCATACGAAACACAGCAGTATTAAGCTGCTGTTTTACGTTGGTATTCCGTGAGAGCGTGGTCCTTCCCCGGTCGAGCCGTCCCATTCGTGCACCATAATATAGCTGCAACGTTTCCCTACCACGTATTAACACATACTACATACACCACGAACACACACATACCACAGTGTGATGTTAATTTACTCAAAACATTATTTTAATATAACTTTATTTTTAGCAATTAAATATAAAACCTTTTATTTCATAAAAGTCGCTAAAATTGTTTATATACGAACGAAATTAGACATTAATAAATTTAGAGGAATGTGTACGCCTTTTTAATTAAAATATTCTGATTTTTAATAATACCATTAAAACCTATTAAAAAAAAGAATTCATAACATATAAATCTATTATTTATTCAAGAAGGGTGTCAAGTTTGGAAAAATTTTCTTGATATTAATTGTTCCCCTAAATACGCAATAAATACCTCATGGGAATAAATCGTCGCGTACTTCACAACATCTTTGACATCATAAAGTTATAAAATTAATGCTCATTTTAAGCGCTGTTGTATTTTGAGGTTTTATAAGGGCCTTGCTATAACATTAATAATTTATTTTGGCCTTAACACATTTTGATAACTTCGGCATTTAGGCATTGCTTAGAAAAAAGATTGGTTGACCCTACAGACCATCCCTGGAACTTCCCGCTAATTTCAAATGCAAAGCGCTCCAAATTTCACCAAATTATGTTGCGAAATCTCGAGTTTATGTTAAAAAAATAGAATACACATGCTTCGTCATATTGACAATGTCATTTATGTACAACAGGAACATGATCGGACCGAGAATACTTCCTTGTAGAACGCCATATTTATTTTTCCGGTATTCGGACGAGTACGGTATTATGTCCCCATGTACATCTGTTTTAGTAACATGACACATTGTTGCCTATTATAAAAATATGATGATGTCCACTGAAGTGTAGGTCCTCTAATTCCAATCATTTCTAATTTCTGTAACAATACTCGTAGGTCATGTGATACTTGGTCAAAGGCTTTAGATACGTCAAAAATAGTCCCGTGGTAAAATTATTATTATTGATATTTGACAATACTACTTTTAAGAGTGATATAATCGCCAAAGTTGTAGATTTATCTTTTTGGAAGCCGTACTGTTCGTTTGATATTATATGATATTTATTACAAAATTTCATAAGTCTTTTATACATGCATTTTTCATATACTTTAGATAACCAATAACTTCCCTATTTTTGAAAATTTTCAACTTACTTAGCGGAAAGTTAAAAACGATAAATATCAGTTTATTATCACATTCAAAATAGTTTGCTTTTTATTAGACTACGTGGTAAGTACTTGCCTATAAAATTTCGTGGTACGTGAGAAAACGTACTTCTTTCATTGCCAGTACCAATGAAATTATGAATGGAAATTTTAATTCCTGATTTATTACGTGTTTTTCAGTGAAGGAAAACGTCGCAAAAAATCATCCATGTCTAACACATTAAGAACCTTTAGACGTTTGAAGTCTGTCTTTTATCGGGCCAGCACGGCGAATTTCCTACTTCAAAATTCCCTCAGAATCGAGAATGTACCCTAGGCTTTATTCAGACTGCTCACGTATTTTACTAATATTGCTTATTGTAGTAAATAATATATTCCAGATCCACTATATAGAAAAAAGTATATAGAGAAAAGTTCTAATTTTTAATCACTTAAAGAAACAAATGAATAGAGTTGTGAATGACATGGAAGCACTGCCTAGATTATGTCAGTGAGTAGAGACGAGCCGGTCTTTTGTTTATCGCTGTGTATCAACGCAGTTTCCGTGTCATTGAGCCATTCCCGGCCGGACTGAATGAGCCTCGAATCATTTGACCGCGACGAGATCCTATCGATGAAATGACTTATGAAATGGGCCTCGACGACACTATAAAACATTCCTTAAAATTAATATTCCAAATGAATTTATTATTTGTTAAAACCGAAAGTTTAAATAGTATTGACATTTTTTAACTTCTATCTCTTCGAAGGAAATCATGAATATTTACCGAATCATTCATGTATAATTATTCTGCTCTAGAAGTCCGTAAATGTATACTACTGGAGAATAGGTCTTTCCTATGGTGATGAGGATTTTCTATAACGTAAAAATTTCCCATTGTAATTAAAAATAATGGTTTTACTTCTATCTGTCGGAAGTCATGAGATCCTAATGCGACAGTAAATTGTGTAAATTACGCTTAAATTGTTTAACTGTTGCCATTGGTTTTTGTTCTACTCATTTCTTAATGGCCGACAAAGCACCTGCAATTCCTGTAGTTTTGAAGATGTTCAAGAGCAGCGGTAGTGACACACCGTGGTCAATTGCGCCAGGTTGTTTTCCGCTTTCTATAAAAAATCACATAGTCTCTTCTTGATCCCTCTGCCCTCGGGACGACATGAGGATTCTGTTACGCCGCCACCACATGGCGTACAAGTTTATTAGGTAATAATAGAAAAAAAATTGTATTTTATTTGAAATGTTGATGAACATTTGAGCCGATATAATGTTACAGTGAAGGAAAACATCATAAAGAATCGTAAAATACTCGTAAATCGTACAAACATAATATTTGATTTCTCTCTTTGACTCTGTTCCACTTTAATTACCCTTTCAGAAATTAGAGGATCTTCTTTCACCTCGTCCTGCGGGTGATTTTTGTTAGCTTTAATTTTTCTTTAATTATCGATGTTAATTATTAAAAATAACGTAATTACTGAAAATGGGCTCCAAATGTATATTTTAAAGCAACTAATTATTTTTAATAAGTCCCTAATTAATAAACAAACTAATGCATACGCACTTAACAAGCGTTCAGCTCTTATGCCGTCATATTTCTGCTGCTCGGGTTATTACGGTCAAGGGAGATGCAAGGTTCATTATTAACGCTTAGATAATCAACCTTCTTATAATTTACTTCGCCCCAGTACACCCGCTCCTTCATCCACTTATTCTAACTCTGTCTATTTTTAAACATCCTCTCTTTAACTTCCAGCTTATATCGAGTTGGCTCTGTGAATTTTAAAGTGATAAGTGTAGTCAGTAATTCAAAATGGCGTGGGGTTATTGGTCCGCTTCTTCGGTCCTACCTGACCGTGGTCGGAGTCCTCGACGAGCGGGCACCTCAGTGGTTCACTCGCACCCGAACCCGCCAACGGCGAGAGAAGTGATGGAGACACATGACGAGAGTATCATCCACACCGCGTCAACGTCACGCGACAGTCGCGACCACTCCGCCTCTCCTCACTCTTCATCAAACGGTGGCCACTCCCATCACCAACATGAAGTGAGACACGCAGTGCCAGCGAGTGCCCTATTCGGTGAAGGTTTCGGTAAATTGTCGCGAAGACCTTCGCTGGACTTAGGTTCAGTGCGAAGTGCGTTAGCGTCTTGTTCGGGCGGTGGTACATTGAGTGCCGGTTCCACGTTGACCCGCGGTGGGACGTTAGCGGATTATATACCGCCGACGCCGTGTCCGCATCACCATCGAGTGTACGTCGACCACCACAAACACTATGAGCAGCCGATACAGCCAGTGCACGTGGGTGTACCGCATCACTCCCACTCCCACGCTTCTAGTAGACATCACACCGATGACGAAGACGACCTCGAGCCGGCGTATGCTACAGGTATTTACAGTACATTATATAATATATCGGTCAATATCTTGAGATATTCTTTTACGTTTTACAAGAGATCATTTCAATACTTTCCTAATTCTAACATTATTTATAATAACTTACCTGGTATATGTTAGTGCTAAAGATACTCATATATTATTAATGCATGTTTTGACAAACGAAGTCATACGTTTTTGAAACAATCGTATCGTAAATATGTACTTTCCTCATTAAGGATGTTAAAATATATTGGCTAAGATCCGCGTTATCATTTTTATCTAATTAATTTTTATCATCTTTAACATAATACGTTTCCGCAAATTAACGCCTGATTCTATTGATTAACTTTCATCATTATCTGCCTGCGGCAGTCCATTGCTGGACATAGACCTCTGCTAAGATGTGCACCTGTCTTCGGCTACACACAATAAACATTTAATAAAACTTAATTACGTTAATGCTATTCCAAATGCAAATTATGAGCAAATTGTCAATGTAATTAATTTTACAAATGTATTTGTAAGTGAAGTCACAGAGAGCATTCGGGCGTGTGCATTTTGATGTACCTATACGTTATGAATAGACTCAAACCATTATAATATTCCGTTTAACGTTTCATTCAAGATTAAACCTTATTTGAAGATATTTCATTAAATATCTTCAAACGATACAAATCTTGCTCTCATGTAACATATGATTGACAGCGCCTGAACGATTAATTTCGATTCTGGTATTTTGTATGTTGAGGAAATTTCTCAACATATTAATATTAAAGAACCTTCAGAAATGCTGTCATGCTTACAATCTGATATTAATTCACTGTTTTAATAAGAAAAAATGTTGAAACAATTAACATATCCCATTCGTAGAGATCGTGATACTTGACGACTTTAACGCACACTACACTCTTCACATTTAACCGATCATGCGGGGAGATTTGTTTATGACTTTGCCTTGGCATAAAGTCTGACATAACTGGTTACTTCGCTACGCGGATTCCAGATGGAGAAGAACATACACCTTCCCTGTTGGATCTTCCGCTGACATCTCATCTGGACGGTTATCAGGTTTCCGTCGACGCCCCTCTCGGCGCATTGCCTGATCCGGAGTCTGGTGCCTTCACAGTTGCGTTCTGCACGCTGCCGCAGTGTTTAGCATTACAGATGGATTCGGATGGAATGCGATCTTTCTTTTCATCCTACCCTTGAAGGCGGGTTTGCTTCTCGCCGTATGATACCAGCGCTGTTACTCACTCTGTCACTGATATGGTGCTATAGAAATGGAATCATTTATTCATCATCTGTGGTGCCTGTCTGAGTTAGAACTCCGCCATGGTTTGGTCACTCCTGTAATATTGCATCACGTCATAAGCAGGAGTGTTATTAGGCTTGGACTGACGTTTCGGCGACTCGGGATGTAAACACCAGCAAGCTTAAAAAAAGTATAATTTCGTTACCGGGTCCTGTAAAATAGTTATTGCCAAGGCAAGGTTTGAGCTCATTGGCAGAATTGGCGAGAAATTAGTTCGTCTTCCTTCGGAAACCCGTTCATTCTGGTATCTCGCCAAGGTTGTCTAAGGGAATTTCTGTAAGCCATCACTACTATCTCTGCACAGAGAGAATGACTCACTAGCTTACGCCGCAAAAAAGAAAGCTGACCTTTTAGGCTCCCTTTTTGCGTCCAACTCGACTCGATGTTACGGGGGGCATATACCGTCGATCATCCCGCGGTGTGAGTGCTCTTTGCCTGATGTGCGATTCACACAGTGCTCAGTACGCACAGCACTCCTTTTCCTGGACGTCCACGTCCGTCAGACCCACAGTCAAGTGGGTCTGACGGAGTCGCCTCAATTGTGCTGAGAATGTGTGCTTGCATCAGAGCTGGCACCGGTTCTGACGCTTCTTTTTCGAAACTCCTACTCCCTGGACGTAGTCCCAAATTCATAGAAGACAGCTTTCGTGCACCTGATACCTAAACAAGGTAACCTCTCTGATCCGTCCAACTGCGGGCCTATCACTATCACCTCCTCGTCTTCGATAATAACGGAGTCCATTATGAACTGCCAGTTCATGCGGTACCTTAAAGAGCACCAGGTGATTAGTAACTGCCAGTACGGTTTCCGTCGGGGCCGCTCTGCTGGTGACCTTTTTGTTTACCTAAGACACAATGTGCGTAGGCAGTGAAGTCCAAGGGGGAGGCTTTAGCGGTTAGTTTGGACATAGCGAATGGCTGGTCAAGCTCCACATGCTGTAGCGCAACCCGGATTAAATCGCAATAAGGTGATGCTGTGTGTTTGGTGAGACTGGAAGGACATGAGCTTTTACCTCCGGGAAAAAGCATCGATTCGGATCTCTACCTGCTAAAAACTAATGACACTCAAGCAAGAAATTAGGAATTAACGACCGGAATTGATCAACAGAAAAGGAGTGGACTTTCATCAGGATAACGCCAGACCACGCACACCGTTGGTCACTCAGAAAAAAATAAAACAGCTTGGTTGAGTAAACTTGCACCCTCAGATTTTCACCCGTTTTTGTCTCTTCAGATTTCTTTAGTAAGTGTTATGTTAACATCAAGAGAGGACTATCAAGATATCTACCAACAAGATTGTGTCACTACCTACAAGATGGCACCAGTTAGCGATTAAAACGGCACATATGTATTATATTTAAATGTGGTTATACTTTGAAAAAAAAAAGTCTTAAATTTGTATATAAATTACGAAGAAATTTGTTCCCTGACTTTTATTTTGAGAAATTAAAGTCGACGTTTGTTTCTATAGAATATATAACATTATGTACTACAAAAATGATTTTTCACGCAACATTCAATATAAATTAATAAAATCTTCGTTCATACTGATATTTAAGAATGTCGTCAATCTGGTAAAATAAACGGGATCATAAAACAACGACATAGACAAAATGGAGAATTTTATATTTATTGAACTGAAATAAATATGATGTTTTTTTTCATGACTTTCATACGATTACGAGAATGACGCACATTCGACTTATTGCTTCTCTTGGGAATACTAACTAAATTACATTTGGAGTTCTTTATTGTGAAGGCTTGACAATGTGCTCGTACATGTAATTTATTTAGACAAAATTAGTATGAAGTAATGAAATACCGGTTGAACTTAAAATTTATTATCGCTTTACAATTGGTAACAAACACTAAATCTGTACTCAGTCCTATGTTTTTCCCTTCATATATGAACATAAAAATTTAATTTTGTAGCATAATTGGTAATAATTGTTAACTGACAATATTATTAACACTTACTACCGTACTCAGCACGCTTGTCGTGTGGTGGTGACGAAAGAGATTATAGAAAAAATATAAAAACCTATGTCTGAAGACAGATAGCGGTGTAATGCGAGAAGTGAAATATTCAGGCCAATGATGGCCAGCAGCGTCAAGGTTGCGAGACGTTTGATACTGGGATACCAGCAAAACGTGATGGTTAAAGTAAATCCTCCCTATAACGGGAGAATACCACGACCAGTAAATGACTTTTATGGACTGAAGATGATGATGAAGAAGAAGGACATACAATTCCTTTCAATTAGCTTTTAATTATTATGAAATATTTTATGTTTTGAATTAATATGTAAGCATAATATACTTATGATATGAATTCCTGATGCAAATATTTTTTTAATTACACATTTTACCCAAGTTCGTTCCACCGCGGGTGGAATCTTATATCATGAAATCTGTCACTAAAATAAGTTACACTTACACTTATTGTGGTGATGGATTACAGTTACATAATTAATTAATTTATATAGCAGAATCAAGAACTACATATATTAAAAAAAACGTTATGTTACCTCCGGAATTATAATAATCTTAGTGTTTCACATTTCTTTATTTACGCGAATCCTACACATAGAATAAAACTAAGCTTAAGGATTCTATCGCGTTTAATTTTAAGTTTTTTAGTTCCCGATATTTTGGGTACTTTCCAACGCCAATGGTCACCGGGGGTGGGGGGGTGGGGGGGCTGAGGTGTTTGACGTCCCGATGTCGTACTTAACGAAAGATACCTTCAACTTTTAAATATTAATATTTGGTCCGATCTACGCAGTTCGAGTTTACAGTATCTTGAAGTCATGCAGTGGTATGCTTGGGTTTGGATGTAATTAAATTTAATGATAAATGACATCGGGACGTCAAACACCTCAGTCCGTCCCCCTCCGTGGTCATGGATGTTGGAAAGTGCCCGAAATGTCGTAAATTAAAAAAGTTAAAACTAAACGCGATAGAATCAGTAAATATAGTTTTATTCCAAATATTAGTGTTATTTTAATACGTAGTTTTATTATTCAAATCACTCGAATGCCGCACGAAAACCTGAAAACAATAATGTTTTAAAATCGTATTAAACCCTCTGCATTTAATATTCTCACTACTTACGGTATGCGTCACAAAAGTAAATCGTCTGAAGCGTAGAGACTAGTTTACGGGGCCGTTGATCGTAAAGTTGCGAAATTAGTTAAAGGGGGTCTCCCCCTCTCTACGGGGGATGGCTTATCCAAGTTTTATTATATCCTTTACATTATGGCTTAAAAGATATTAAAACTTTGAAGTTAGTCTCAATGGATGATTGCCATGTATCTTAAATAATCTCGATAGTAGAGATTATGTGACAATATGATATGATACCTTTCCGAAAGATAATTAAAAAGTTACTGTACAAAGTAATTATAGACGCAGGCGCTACTTTTTTGTATAAGAGAGACCACTTGATGGTAAGTGGTTGCTGCGGCCCATATACATCTACATCTACCCTCGATTACAAATCAAAATGCAGATGCGTTGTCACCCGTGAGGACTAAGATGGAATGCCTCGTTTCCAGTGAAAAGGGTCTCCGGTTCTCTACACTCACCATACGAAACAAAATAGCATTAAGCTACTATTTCACGCTGGTATTCTGTGCGAGCGTCGTCTTTCCCCGGTCGAGCCGACACATTAGTCTACAACTATACTACTAATACAACTGCAGCATGGCTCTACCATGTTAAAAATATTTGCGCAAATATTTGTTACGCTAAGACAGTGCGATCTACCATTCAAGGCTGCGTCACCACTTAGCACCAGGTGGGATTGTGGTCAAGCACCGGCTTATAAAAAGTAAAAAAAAATCCATTATATTGAAGATCTTTAACATTATAAAGTGTTTATGCACCAAAGTTTACTATAGTTGAAATGACTATTTTAATAACAAAAAGCCAGGGAATGGTGTCATTCCAGTTCAACACTGTGCTATGATTGCCTCGTTCGTATAATAGTCGTATACGTGGTTGCTGAGCATGAGGTCCCGTGTCGGGCTAATATCAGTTATTGGGGGTTTTCTCTCAAGAAATATTCAGTGACACTCCGGAGTCTCTAGGTACTTGCCGGTGTTTTATCTTCGTGTCTCGGAAAGCTCATAAAACCGTTGGCCCTGCGACTGATTTCTTTCCAGTGGTGCCGGATTACCGTCCCATTAGTTAGTGAATAAAGAGTACACATGGGCTAGCGTAAAACAACTCCGTAGCTCTTCGTAGAGACTAGTCGTAGCTGGCCTTCCCTGTAAAAAACCTTTAGTTCACAATAAGAGAAGGAGTTGGAAAAACTGCACACAGTATGGAAAATTTCATTGAAATCTGTTCAGTAGTTTAGTAGTTCATCGTGGACGAACAACGTGACACGTAAGTTAATATATAACATATAAGTTATGGCACTTGACCCATGGCACTTGAGCCGTGGTAGCTCAAATGGTTGGCGCTCGCTGTAAATTTCACAGTACGCGAGCAAACCGGGTTCGATCCCCGCCGGCACCAATGAAATTGTTAATTGAAATTTTAAGTGCTGATTTACCACGTGCTCGGCGGTGAAGGAAAACATCGTGAGGAAACCTGCATGTCCGAGAAATAAGAAAAATAAATTCGAAGACATGCGAAGTTCGCCAACACGTATTGGGGCAGCGCGGCGGACACTTCCTTGCCCTAAACCCTCTCAGAAATGAGGGGAGGCCTGTCCAGCAGTGGGACGTATATAGGCTGTAACTTTACTTTTACTTTACTTTACTTGACCCAAATCCGAAGATCCACCGATTGATAAGTGGATTAAAGAAAGTTATTAGGATAGGGGTGACAAGCGAGCACACAGTCCACCTGATGGTAAGGTAGTATGCTGTGGCTCATAGACATCTACATTTAACCCCGATTAAGAATCAAAATGCAAATTCGTTGTCACCCTTAAGGAATAAGATGGAATGTTTCGATTCCAGGTTAACGGGTCTCCGGTTCTCTACACTCACCACACGAAACAGCAGCATTAAGCTGCTATTTTACGCTGCTATTCTGTAAGAGCGTGCGTGGTCCTTCCCCAATCGAGCCGGCCCATTAAGGCTACAACCATAATAAAGCTACAGCGTGGCTCTACCACGGACTATAATACCTATCAGGGCATGGATCTTACGGGCAGTTACCTCTCGTTTGGATACAACGTAATTGTGAGACCTATTTACAAAAAGGGAAACAAACAGGATTACGATAATTCCCGTCCTATAACTATATTGCCTGCAATAGATAAGATTATAAAAAATACATTACTAGACAAATTTACAACTTTTACGGTCTAAATAACATTCTTAATGACAGTTTGGGTTTCAACCTAAAAAAGCACAAGGTAACTACTTTCACTATTTACTAATAACGTATATGAAAATCTTAATGAGAGAAAACATGTATTGCTATTATTTATTGACTATAGCAGGTCGTTCGATACTTTACGTCATGGTGTACTGCTAGAGTACTGACTGGTGTCGGGATTATCTTAAAAATCGTTCTTACTGTTTCAAGGTAGGGGATATCTTAAGTAATAAAGTTTCGGTGAGTGAAAGAACAGCACAGGGTTCTGTATTAGGACCGCTACACTACATCACTTACGTGAATAATATCAATGAAGTGGATAAAAATTCAAAAATTTTCCAATTTGCCGACTGTACCTGTCTGGTAGTAGGCCACCACAATATGGATAAGGCTGTAATACTGTTACAGGATGAATTTACGAGGCTCGTGTAGTGGTCACATGATGCACGTCTTGTACTTAATTCGAATAAAACTAAAATAATGTACGTTAGCTCGAGTCAAAATAGATTTAAACATAACATTACTTAATAATACATGTCTTTATAATATCCAAAGTTCAACTCAAATTAACTACTGTGAATGTCCCCATATTGAAGAAGTGGTAGAAAAATGTAGGTATTTAGGTTTAATAATCGATGACCGTATGAAATGCCCCGATCACATTGAATCTGTATGTGATAAGCTACGATCAATACTAGCAAAATTTTACCTCATCATGAGTAAAGTACCTTAGGAGCTGTCCATTAATCACGTGATGTTTTTTTAGCATTTTTAACACCCGCCCTCCCTCTTAGCGATACGTGGTGAGGTTTAAGACTAACCCCCCCCCTCCCCCCAATCACGTGTATTTTTAGTAGCAATAAAGTATAATCTAGTTTTATTCTGAAATTAATGACCATGATAAAAATGTCTAGACAGAAAGATTGCAGGTTGTTTTTGACTGACATAAAAATAATATTAAAGGAATGGTGTAATCATGCGAAAACATATTGTACAGGGTGGCGCAATAGAACGTGCATATTGCGTCATCTTTTTTCGCGGGATAAACAGTGCGCGGGCGGGGGGAGCCTAGCGTAGTTGGATAGTGGCACTCGTGGAGTTTTAGTAACCATGAGTCACTTCGACGGGAAGCGTCGTGCTTTTTGTGTTCGCACGTTTTACGAGAACGGTCGTTCATACATCTCTACAAGGCGAATGTATTGTTCTGAATATGGATTAATACATATTAATGAAGCTCCAAGTGCAAATTTAATTAAAATATGGATAAAGCGTTTTGAGGAGACCGGTTCCACGTTTGAACCACCCGCAAAAGGTCGTCCAAGAACGTCTAGGACCACAGACAATATTGAGAGGGTGAAGGAGTCAGTAGGAAAAAATCCGCAAGTGTCTACTCGGAAGCGATCGGCGGCTTTAAACTTGTCGCGACGAAGTTTACAGCGAATTTTGAAGTTGGATCGTAAACTGCAGTTTCAGCACTCCAGTTAACACAGGAATTAAAAGAGGCCGACTTCGGAGCAAGGCTGGCATTTGCTGAAGAAATGCTTAGTCAATTTTCCTCTTTTGACAACATCCTTTTTTCTGACGAGGCTCATTTTCATTTAAATGGGTTCGTAAACCGACAAAATTGTCGCTATTGGAACGATGAGAATCCAAAAATGAAACATCAAAAACCACTGCATAGTCCGAAAGTAACGGTATGGGCAGCAATCTCAAGTAAATGAATTATTGGCCCTTTCTTCTTTGAAGATTCACGAGGACGAAACATCACCGTTAATACCGACCGCTATGTTGCGATGTTAGAGAGATATTTGACTCCAGAACTTGCGAGATCGAGAATAGCGAATACGAGGACTTGGTTCCAACAAGACGGAGCGACCTGTCACACATCAAATGACTCTATGGCGGTTGTGAGACAGATGTTTCCTGCAAGACTAATTTCCAAAAGAGGTGATATCCCTTGGCCCCCACGTAGCCCTGACTTGACGCCTCCTGACTTTTTTGTGGGGATACCTCAAACATAAAGTCTACATGAACAATCCGAGGAACATCAGTCAGCTAAAGGCAAATATCCGTCGGGAAATGACAGCTATCACCCCAGATTTATTGACAAGAGTTTTTACAAATCTGCGTTCGCGTTTAGAGGAGTGCCGTCTTCGAGAGGGCCGTCATTTAGATGATGTTATTTTTAAAAAATTAACTGCATTTAATTACCTAATCATCCTATATTTTATTTCAACTATACCTTTTGTATTTATTTTTTTAGCCTATACTTAATAAATGCACGTTCTATTGCGCCACCCTGTACTAGTACATGAACATATTTAATGTACATTGTCCTCGGACCACGGATTAGCATGTCTTTCTACTCGTACAACACTAACAACTGGATAAGCATCTTGCAAGTCAGTTGTTGGCACTGTACTTAGTTGAAGATCAGCGTCGGTATCATCAAGCCACTCGGCGTCATCATTTTCACGCACTACGCAGAGAATCTCTCTCGATCTACCGATCGATCGTCGCGTGAGGAATGCGTGAAGGACGAACATTGTGCATCTCTAAGCTATTATTCCTCGGATTAGGTTCATGCTTGTAACATGAATTTACATGTACAGGCGAGTCAAGGTCACATTACATGCCGCTTTTCGGTTTAGAAGTCACGCGTTTGATGAAAAAATAAATACACGTGATAATCTTTCTACACCCCCCTCCTCCCTTATGATTTTTGTAAAACCTCTTCTCCCCCATTCGAGCCTCACGTGATTAATGGATGGCCTCTTACCAGATGCTACTGTAACTATATAAAGCATTCGGCAAATCAATAGTTTCGTTTGGATTAAGCAGCTATGGACGCACGTATAAAACCCACCTTGAAAAATTATACGAGCTACAATTGCGCATCCTTAAATGTATATAACCCCTCTCAAAATCAAAGAGAAATAAAAAATTCCTTATGGTCTTTTCCATATGCAATGATGCAAAATACTACCAGTACATGAAAAAGTGAAATACCAACTACTGCTTGAAAATTATAGCAAGGAAGAATTAAAAATGTATCGTATCTATACAAAGCTTACGCGACAAGCCCTTAATCCATATATGACTATACCAAAATATTAAAATATGTATGGAAAATTTGGGTTACAATATCAAGTCCCGCTTTTTTGTACCAAAATACCAAATCCAATAAAAAATGAACTAACTATAAAAAATATTAAATATAAGCTTAAATAGTATTTTATAGAAAAATTGCTTACGACACCCCTTAATAATTTATACTAAATATAAAACTATATCTTCTAACACACATAATATACACAAATACAAATCTACTAATAAATATATACATAGGTACACACAGTCGTAACATTATCATCTCAATTGCTAATTTTATTTATCATACTCACTAACTATGTTTTGCTTTGCTTTGGTACACATCTAGTTAAAAAAATCATGTTTCCATTTTGTCACACCTTGTACGTACGTCATTAAGGAAGTTGTCGCCACGCGAACCGATAGCCGAAGCTACGAATCGTTGGTACATTGAAAAGCTTATAAAAGTTTATTTGTACTGTCGGATGTTATTTAATAACTATATTTTGTAAAAAATTGTTAACATTCGTTGTCCTCCTTATTATTTCAATATTTGAACGTAGGTACTGTTAATGAGATAGATTAAGCTCTGGATTAAAGATTAGGCAAACACTTATGGGTCATTTAACTCACATTATTACTGCATCCAATTTTTCTGTTGTAATATTATAAGCTTATTTATTTTTAAAGGGCTTAAAAAGGAGGAGATACTCAATTCGACTGTATGTTTTTTAAGTGTGTTACCTCTATAACTTTTTTCCAGGTTTTTGATGATTTTTTTTATTTGAAAGCTGGTGCTGCTCTTGTGGTAAAATTTGATCAAGATCTGACCAGTAGTTTTGAATTATCCTTAACAATGTATTTAATTAACTTTGACTACATTGACAATGTTCTCATTTTATTTATAATGAAATAGGTTGTACAAAATTTTTAACTTTACCGTACATACATACATACATACATTCATAAACACCCACGCCTTTTACTCAGAGGGGTAGGCAGAGACTACCGACTTCCATTTGGAACGGTCCTGATATACCTCAGTCGCCTATTTTACATCCATATATTTATGCATACACGCTCGTCAGTTAAGAGTACTCCTAATGTGGCCCATTTTCAAAATATTTCCAATTTAGTCGATAAACCTTCATATAGGGCGTCCCATCCCGACTCTGCCATTCACATCTGCAATATAAATTTGCTTTGTCACTCTTTCCTTGTTTATTCTTTCTACATGACCAAACCACCGCAGCATTCCTTTCTTAATCCTCGTCACAACATCACCTTGCACACCACTTTTTTCATTTATCACTTACCAGATTCAGTCCTAGTCCTCCTTAAAGAAAGAAATACTACAGCATTTATTCTACTTGTGTGCTTCTTCTGCCACACCCATTTTTCACTACGATACATTAAAGTAGGAATTAATACAGTATTATGAATTATGCGCACTTTTTGACACATTCTAACTCTTCATAATAGAGCGTAGAAGCCCTATTCCCTCTATTTCCTGCATTCACTCGTTCTTATAATATATCCTTATCATATCTACCGTCCCTGCTAAATACACGAACTTATCCACTTGCTCAATCAACTATTCTTATTTCACATAACGTTTCACTTTCTTTTTTTAAACCATCACTTTCATCTTACTTCAGTTCACTTTTATTCTCCTTTCTTTTAATGACCAATTCACTAATGTAACTATCAGTAGTAACTCGGTCCCCTACGACGCAAACATGACTTATCATTGGCGTACAAAAGACATTTGACTGTTAACTCGCCCATTCTTAACCCACATTCTTTACGTTTTAAAGTTTGCAAACAACTGTCCATAAATAGGTTTAACAGCCACGGGGAAACTACACAGCCCTGTCTGACACCTTTTGTTATGTCAACCAGTCCGAGTAGACCCCGTTGATCCTGACACAAGCACTAGATAGAGTCCCTATAAAGAGACCTTTATGCCTGTATCAAACCAGCTCTCAACCAAAATGAGTTCAGTATTTAATATAACACAGTCCTGTCCACTCTGTTATAAGCCTTTTCCAGGTCCATGAACGCACAAAAAACTTTCTGGTTTTTGGCCAAAAATTTATCCGCAATCGTGCACATGGAAAATACTTGATCTGTACACTCTATTCCCTTTCTAAGTCCCGCTTACGCATAACAATATTTTCCATCTCAGTCAGTCATCATTCAGTTTACCCACAATACTAAGCAAGCTAATACCACGGCTGTTTTTACAGTACTGCTGTGACCCTTTTCCTTTACATATTACGAGTAGGACTACAACTGCTTTACACCAGTCTTCCTGTACCCGCTTCAACTCCCAACATAAATTAAACGAGGTGTACAGCAGGCCTGCCACCACTGTCATACCCAGCTGCCTTACCTGCTTTCATACTTCTCATTGCTTTCGTTATTTCATCTACACTTATCTATCTACCTGCCCCTTTCCACTTCATTCGGATTTTTAGTTCATTAAATTCAGACGACTCTTCACTCATAAACACGCTTTCAAGGTATTACTTCCATCTCTTCAAACTCGAAACTTCGTCACTCAGAATACATGCGTTCTCGTCTCGTATAGCATTCATTCTAGGCTGTTTTCCATTTCCCCTGGCAGTTCTTACGAGTTTCCAGAACATTTTAATATTTGCCTGAAAGTTATTCGATATTCTTCTATCATTCTTATCCGTTCTTCTTGTTTTTTCTTTCAACTACTTCTTTTACTCTCTTATTTAGATGTCTAAAGTACTTTTTCTTTCAATCTCATTATTCGTACCGCCAGAATTACCAGCCTTGCTAGTAAATCTAGCCATACTCTCTTCTTTGCTTCAACTTCCATCCGTACCTCATCATCCTACCACAATGTATTATTTTTCCTTTCATTTGTTCTCTTACCACACCACAACAACAAAGGTTTGGTGGATGCAGTCACCACATACTTCGGTGACTGCATCCACCAAACCTTTCTTAACCTTATCCCACACAGTCTTTAAGTCTAAATCATTCATACACAATTCATTCAAACACCTAATATTTTCCCTCAATCTACATTTATACTTCTCTTTCACATCTTTATATTATCACTTCTCTATTCTTACACGCTGTAACGCAGTCGTAGACACAGATGTCCGATGCTGCCAACGCATGAATAGACCAATAATTCGACATAAGACCAAGTAATGATCCGTCCCTACGTCCGACCCCCGGTTAACCCTTGTATCTACGACTGCGCTGCTCATTCTTTAAAATCTATCATGCTCCTATCATCACCTCTTTCCCACGTATACATGTGATTCTTCTTATGACGAAAGAAAGTGTCTGTCACAAAAAGATTCTTTTCCACACATACGGTGAGGAGGCCTTCACCATTCTTATTTATACTTTAATCACCAAACGTTCCCAATATCCTTTCGTAACCAGACCTCTTCACCCCAACGCTTCCATTAAAGTTTCCTAACATAATAATATTTTCATTTTCCTTATATTTCATCAACTCCATTATTGTCCCAAAACTGCTCTCGGATATAAGTGGGCTTAGATATGTTTGGGGCGTACACCCCTAGCACAAACAGCTTCTTTAAGCCCACTTTGTTTCGTATCCGTAGCAGCCTCGGGCTTACATTCATACTCTTTCACTCATTGACCCATTCTTTCTGAAAGGATGATACCGACTCCCTGGCATGTCCGCTCGGTCTCGTCTGCACCAGACCAATACCCGGTATACATGTCATGTGCAGTGGCATCCTTTCCCTTTCGCTTCGTCTCATTTACACATAATACATCTAATTTCTCTATCATTCATCATTTCGCACTCAGCGTAGCCAGACGGGCTTCCGCAATCTACTTTTCGCCCCTCCGGGAGACAGAACGTGACGGATGGCGAACTTCGTCGCCGGTTTTACTCTTAACTTTACCACTTGTTTAATTTAAGTTCATACATGATATACAAGCAAACTTAATGCCTGAGGCAATCTCTATCAGTCAAGCTTTGAGTGATGCAGGGATAAACATATGAAGTAAGTGTGTAGAAAATTGAAATATGGAAATATTAATTGAAGTAAATGAATATAAAACTGAATAATACATAAACCCAAACATAAACATACATTTCAAAAATTATTTAATATATGTATAATATTGTGTGTAAATTATATACCTACATATAAAAGTAAAGCCGCTTGACACGGACCTCCTCTGATTTTTGAGAGCCGTGGTAGCTCAGGGGCTAAACCCTTGCTGTAAAATTATATACATATAAAAACGTATAAAGTAAATAAATATATGTTTATATAAATACTAGTAGGTAAAATTATTCTGATTATTTACTACCTAAGTGCTCAAACATACAAATATAAACATGTATAATATAAAATATTATGTGCACATGCCACCACTCATACCTAGATTAATTCGGGTAAAGTTAAGTTGCGGTAGTTTGAGTGGTAATGAACTTACGATTTAACGCGGCGTAATTCTCACTCAGGGTCAACTCGTGCGTGACAAACCGCCACCTGTTAGGTATTTATAATACTAATCTAATTAAAAGTGTACTATAAAAAATTAACCCGCTTTATCTGAAAAATTATTCTATAGAGCTCCAATTTGTATGATTACTCGTTTACTGTTTATAATATGTCAAATTTAACTGCTTTTAGTAGAGTTATGTACATAAATTTTCATATTGTGTATTAATATTTTTTTGATGAAAGGTCTTTTTGGGTGTTTTTATTTCGATGGTTTGTAATACGTTGTAGCATTGTGGATAGTGAGAATCGAAGGAATATTGGCGTATTAACCGTACGATTAAAGAATGTATGGTAGTTAAGATTATCTCCTGTTTACACACATGAATAAAAAAGGAAACGCATCCAGGCCAGGATATTTTTGTAGGCCATACAAATACCTGTTCCGTGCGGGAATCGAACGCACTGCCCACAGCACCGCAACTCAGTGAGATTGCGCCACGGAGCCGTTAAATCCGTAAAAGACTAAAATAAATAACAAACTAGGCACAATTGGCGTGCTTATTCAATATTATTCGTACCATGAAATAAAACAATTCTAAAGCTATGGTGGTAATATTTGGAACATCCGCAAAAGAACCATAGGGGCATAAAAGATTAGCGAAATTTAATTGTAATGTACATAATGAGGACTAATAACCTTCGAATGTGGCAGTTAGTACTTTAGGTTCTATTGTAGTACTATCTGCAGTTTACGTCCAATATAAAGTGTATTTGTTATAGGCTTAAGTGATTAAAATTTATCATGATAATAAATGTTAATTTTATTTAGATTCTATACCTTTTCTATAATTTTTCATCATCGTAAAGTTATAGAATGAGGACTGTGTTGCTTCAAACTACGAAATTCTCTTGGCATAATGCTTGAAAACTTTGCACTCAGTAGTTTGTGATTTATTGCTGCTGGAATTGCCAGTTGGCGCCATAGATATCGAGAATTATTAAAGATTTATTTGACAAAATAAATTTACGATTAAATTTTACTAAACATAAGTAGTGAAACGTAAAGTACCTTATTTACATATTATTTAATCATCATCTAACTATTCAACTTGACCCCTAAAATGACACAAAGTACAATCCACGATCCTGAGCCACCTGCATTTGTTAACTTCCCGTATCTCTTGCCAGGTAGTCATTTAGTGGAGGGCCACCCTACAAACCGCTAACCGGTTCGAAAGTGCCACTCGAGAAGCTTTCTATCCTATTTGTTGCCGGTTCAACGAGGGCAGTAAATAGCTCCGATTATTCGGAAATCTATAGAGTGATCGAAAATCAGCTCAAACTAGTTACGTTAATACATTTTTTCACGCGTACCGGTACATTATGATCGGTCATTCTAAGGGATCATTTCGGTCGCCTGTACTCTGTAAGTCTGTAAGATCCTTTGGGAACCGAAAATTTTCTATTTGACTTTATAATAGCGCCGTCTTCTACATGCTACAGGTAATAAAGTCATTTTATCGAACCAAATTGATTGAATTTCAAGGTTTATTTTATTTGTTTTACATTAAACGCTAGACGGCATAAACACAAAAACAACGTAAATTGTTCAGAATATTATGAATGGAATGGACAAACATGGTAATTTTATTTAATATTATTATACATTTTATTTATTTAATTTAAAAAAAATATGTTTAAATTTCATTCCTAACAGTATACAATGTCATCTTACTGATTTATATTAATTTTTTTGTGTATAGGCCATCTAGCATCTATTGTGCCACCTTGAGAATCTGATCAATTTTGATTCGACTGATAAAATGAGAATGACTTTAATATTTAACTATAGAACGAAATAGATGGCGCTATTTATTACAAAGGTATGCAATTTTAGTGGAAAAAAATGATTTAGAACACCAAAATTTAGGCTTTACATGTCTAAAAATAAGGATTGTAACGTTTATTTGCTATAAAATTAAAGTTTTATCCATCCTGTGAACGCATATTTTCGAAAGCAGGGTTAACAAATATGTAACAAACGCAGTAATTTGAAGCCCAATAAGGTAGAGCAATGCTTATTTTTAAATTACAATCTGTAATTTTTTATTTTCGTCTAACTTGACAACACTTTCGAATACATGAACCGCATTGTATACCCTACACGAAAAACAATTCATTCAGATCATTCAGATTTCGGTCGATTTTCGGCTCATTCACAATTCACACCAATCACGAGTTAAAAGGTTCCGTCAATTGTTTGTGATTGGTTGTACCCCGGAACATTAAAAACAAATGTATGAACCATCAATACTTTTAAGTGTACCAGCTCAAACGAACGAAGCGTTCGTGATTGACATATGTCTACTATGGTTTCCCTGAAACTGCTTGCTAGTAGTCCAGGAAGCAGTTTCAGGAAAACGGCGATGATCAATACACAACCAGAGATGAGAACCAACAATTAACGTTTTTGTACAGAAGTCGGCACCGGCTGGGGTCGAACCCATGACCCACAACGCAGTACATTACAATATTAATATCTTTATTGTGGAAAATTGGTTACAATAGAACAAAATAGGAAACACTGAGATGTATATAAGTAATATGATCGGTGCGTACTAATGGGTTTTTCGGAACTTGTGGACGATTTACACCGTTGACTGCTAAGAGAGCGATTGACTAACAAACACTCTTGGTATCCTGTAAGATGAAATAGAAGACTTTTCGCCATTACACTTAATATATTCTTTCCCTTTTTATCTTACTCAAATAATACCGTCTCGCTCCGTCTCGCTCGCACACCGTTTATCTATATCCCCGCATCTTTCTCTTTCGTACACATATTATTATCACATTCTCTTGTTAAAAACTTTTCATCTCCTTTTATATTAATTTTCGTAATTTTTCAACTTTTATTCCTACATGCCCTTTGATGTTAACAAATTTCATATAAACTTAATTTTATAATTTCTCCTTCTTATATTCGACATAAATTCAAAGTCAAATTTTCTTAAATTAGTTTAACCTTATTCATAACATCTTATAAACTTCGGTAAGAGCGCACGCTGTAACGTTGGATACACTCGATTGCTTGAAACAGAACTTGGTTGTGATTTCAAGTTCGTCTAAATTCCACGCAATAAAGAGGCAATCTTATTAATTTTTATGTAACTCTTTTCACGTAATGTGTGACAAAATTCAAAAAATTGTATGGTTTCTATTCTATCATTAATCATTATCAAGCGCCCTGAACAACATTAAACATAAGGTTGAAGTACACGCGTACCATAAGGTGTAGTGCTTTATTATACGAGTAAAGATAGATAAACTGTATGCCTAAATAAGGCAATATCTTATTACTGTTATAGATAAACACAAGTCACCTTATCCTTGCATATTGACGGTCATTACATACATGTCCTCGAAATATCTTATTTCTTAGACATCTATTTAACTCACGATGTCTTCCTTCACCTCCGTATACGGTATACGGTAACACAGCATATAACATTTAGAGTAAAATTGTTCAAATAATCAATTAAAATTGTTCACTGTTGCCGGCGGCGATCAAATTCTACTTTGAAATCTACGGCGAACGTTTAGCCTCCGAGCTACCACGGCGGACTAATTATATTGAAAGGAATTGAATTTATAGTAATTTTCAGGGACTGAAAATTTCGTATTTTACTCAATTTTGAGATAATTGTACGTGGCATAGAAAAGAAAACGCGCACGAAATTATTATATGTATCTATGATCTTTTGGTTTTTATTTACAGCTTGCTGTAATGCTGCGGCGTTTACTTTGTTTGATTTTCATCAACTTAAATTAAAAAAAAATATCGTTCGATGTCAAAAGATTCTTATTTTTAGTTATTTAAGTAGCCTAGTGTGTCTTTTATTAGGTTTAATTTTTTTTACTCTGTATTAAGTTTCATTTAGAGGTGTGAAGCGCAATTTGCCAATTTTTTTTAAATGCCAACCTCGTTTGCTCGCATTGAGCAGCCTACCGATTGATGTAGATAACCATGGAGGAACTCTGAAACAGAATTTCTCTGAAGGGAGATGGGCAGCAGTATCCCAATACCAATATTCGTATCTTTGATCTCACCAACCTACCCACTGTGGTGGGTATGGAAAATTTTCCAAGTAATGCATGTGTTTGGCGCATTCTTTGAAAGGTCTGCAAAACATATCTTAAAAAGGCTATGAAGTTGTTGTAGTTTTCGTACCATTGCATTACATTGACTGCACATTTTTGTGGCTCGCTAGTGCAGTGGACGTTTGATTGCAGCACTGCGAGCTGCGCGTTGTAATCCTTCGTGGGATAAGTGTCAGTATGGCCTACAAATAATTGTTCCGGGTCTGAATGTTTAGGTGCAACGTTTACAAGAGAAAATCATTGTGTAATAATAGGGTTAACGATTTTTTAAAATAAAAAATCTTTCTATTATCTAGGGTAGTGTTGACAACATTTGTTCCTTTTGAAGTGTATCAAACGATTGACAGGACCTATGATCAAAGAGTATATTTATGTCCGACGAGCGACTTTACCTAGCGGTTCTCACAGATCGCAGGGTACTGAAACTCGAAATGATCCATTTGAATAGTCGACCCGAATGTTCCAAAACGTAAGACGAATCAATACTTGAATGATCGGGTTGTTAGAAATAAATGGATGACATACGTAAACGAATTATGTAGGAGACTAAAAAATGTCTTTATTTCTTTATTTCTATAATTCAATATTTCCATATTTCTCCGTCCCTTCAAGAATAACTTTTTTATTTTCATTCTTTGATTTCACGGAAATGGTAGTCATGATTCTTCTTTTATTAAATACTAGCGACACGCCCCAGCTTCGCTCGGGTGATTTGTGGATCTCGATAACAGTGCCCCTACGGGGTCCAATTGTAAAAATATACCATCCACGGACCAACTAAAACACAAAAAAATATCAAAATCGGTCCAGACATTGATTTTTATATATTAGAGATGTTATACTTCAGGGACGGTTCTATATAAATTTTAAGAAAAAAAAATTAAGGATTGTAAAATAGAGTATGACGTTTCAAATGAATTTGATGACATTCTTGTTGTTTGTTACCTTGCACTTGTGATATTTTGTAGTCCACACAAGAGGGGGAAATTTTTAAACTTAAAGAAAGGTAAAACGGACTCCAATATAAACATTACCCACATAAACAGCTCCTGAAATCGGTACTTTAATTCATTATGCCTTAGTACGAATATGTAGAAAACGTAATACGAGGTTTAATCTTACCATATAATTTTTATTAAAATGGTATATTAGTTATATTAGTAGTAGTTGTATAAATTAAGAAAAATCTCTGTTCTTTTTTTTCAAAGTCTTTTACGAACGACGTCATTTATTATTTATTTATCCTATATTGCAAACACTTTCAACTGGGGGTTACAAACGTCATTAGTTCTGAACATATCTCACAGCATTAGGAGTTCCCCTCGTGTTGTTTGTTTGCTATCTACAGATACGTAGGTATGTGCTAAAATGATTACCTTAATAAATCAATTTTTTGTTCCGACAACGAAATAAATTATGTATTTAATATAAAAGAAAAAGATAAGTGTATTATATAAAGTATTCGTGTTTTTGCAAAGATTTCTGTGTATACACATACAAGTCTTTGTGTTTTAGCTTTTATTTGTGCTTATCGCTTTCTTGGGTATGGAGTTTTCGTATTGATCTTTCCGTCTGATTTTCATCATTCTTGTTTATTTAATGTTGTTAGTTTATTTAATACAACGAAAGTATTCAGTTGTGTTAACAAAATTATTTCTAACCAATTGAATCAAATTAAATCAAACTAGTTTTTATGAAATTTTCGGCATTATTTTAGAATTAACTTATTTGATAGTATTATAAAGGGACTTTCTTTATAACAAAATTTGAAGTTTTCAAGAAAAAAAAGGCTCGAAACCCGTTGCAGAATTATTATTAATGTGATGAAATAGTTGGTCTTTATGTGATTTATATTTTTATTTATCTGAGTGAGATATTTGAGCTTGTCTTATTTACTTTTTATAAGCCGGTGATTGACAACATTCTCATCCGGTGGTAAGTGACGATGAATGCCTGGATGCCCTACCTGTAATCGAACGAAAAGACTAACGTCGGCAGATTGTTTCATTCCCTTGCTGAACGCATTATTAAAGACGAAGCAAACCGTTTGGTTCATTCCGTGGAAAATCAGCAACACTGAGGTCTCAAGACCCGCCGTCTGATTGCATGCTTATAAAGAAGAGTTGCATAGAGAACGGACTATTGAGAAACTCCAAGATTAAACGCCATAATATAGGACGAGTGGTCGTCGACGATGATTCTGAGTGACCATTTACTTAGATAGTCCTTTACCGAGTCGATCATATTAAGGGGATCAGTCGATGGAATAAGCCGTACGCCGGAATCTAGACCAAAATGCTAGCGTGCCAAATCTTGTCAAAGGCTTTCGGGACGTCAATTGAAACACACTGAGTGCTTCCCTACTATTCTCGAGAGTCTCGCCCATATGTAAATGGCATTCGCAAGAAGGTTCCACCCCAGTTGAATGATTTTGATGAAACCTATATTGATCCGCAGCATCTACTTTTAAAATCAGGTGGACTCTGAGCATTAGTAAGCCTTCTTTCTATTAAAATAATCATAAGGCTTTGCATTTACCACGTGCTCCGCGGTGAAGGAAAGCATCGTGAGCAAACCTGCATGTCTGAGGAATAAGAAAAAAAATATTTCGAAGACATGTGAAGTTCGCCAACACGCATTGGGGAAGCGCGACGGACACTTCCTTGCCCTAAAACCCTCTCAGAAATGAGGGGTCAGCGGTGGGACGTATATAGGCTGTAACTTTACTTACTTTACTTTGGACCGAATTGGCTGGGTTAAGAAATTCATGCTTAATAGCATTTATGCTAAGTATTAGTTTTGCCTGCGGTGAAAACAATTACCATTCCATGTGGTATACTTTCATGATTTCGTAATTATTTCAGCTTTAGTACTTTTAAGTCAAGACAAAAGCCACTGCTATGTGGTAACTTTCTTGATTTGATTTCAGCTTGCTGTCTTCATCTTTATAACAAAAGGTTTTTTGTTGTCCTGTTTCCGTTACCAATTACATAGTTTTAATAACATCAATTGCACTTTTCAGCTAAACGAGAATTGTAACAAAATTACTAGATAAATTAAATAATTTTTTTGATAGCTTACCTAGATTTCTGTATAAATTACTTTTTGCTGTTACCTAGAATTTATAAATTTCTCAAGTATTAATTTTGTACCATTAATTTACATAATGAAACTTACGAAATAGTTAGTTCTGCAAGAAGCAACATTATGCTAGACTTTGAATACCGAACAAGAGGAGTTCATTGTGGAAAGAGTTTAATTATCTTTGAAAAAGTTATTTGAGATTTTCGCTGAATATGTTAGCATAACTAATTTATGGACTAATTTAAAGAATTATTTTGGGAAGATAAACGTTATCTTCAGAACCCTTATATGACCCGCTCAAGGCTGAGCTAAAATTTATATAAATTATATTCGGAGTGTTGGTGAAGTACTTAATATTAGATGTAAAACAGGAATTAATAAACTTGCATTTACTGCTCCTTTCATCTCTTATTTATATCTAAACGTAGGAATCCAAAACACTCAAATTACCGACATTAAATGTATTCTGTTTTGTCAGGTGTGTTTTATTCCGGGCTAATTACAATTAGCCCGGAAGCTACATTACGTTACAATGCCCTATTATACTGCTACGAGTAGTAAAGAAATGGAAACAACCTGAAGTATAAAGTTGGTTTCTCAGAAACTGCTGAAACGTTTTGGATGTAATATTTTGTATTGAGATGATGTTTTAATTTCCAAGTTTATCTCGATAGATTTAGCCCTGATTTTTTTTCTAGTGCCTGGCTAATCTTAATCGCCCAGGTACTATTTTTTATTAGAAACATCTTCAACAACAATATTCGTGCGAGCAAAGAGTTGATATATTAGTGAGGCACATATCTTTTTCATTCGTAAAATGTAGTAATATCTGCAGTATTTTTTTGCATAGTGTTTTCCTTAGACGAAATAGAGCAAAGAAAAATAAATAATGAAAATATTTTTACGTATGACATCATGCTTTTTAACGTTTCTTTGTTGTTTACGTTATGAAGATGTGTGCTATCTCAAAGAGAGTAAGACAATTTCCTTTTGTACTTTGTAAGCACGTTGATACATACTACGAAATGTGTATACTCAGTTAAACTGTTTAGTAGAATAAAGAAAAATTGTCAATCAAAAAATCTAAGGTAAATTGTTCTGTCGAATTTAAGGATAAATCAATTACATATATAAGGCTCTACTGTGAAATTCAGTAACAGCATTGTTTTGCTTATCACTGAGGATCAACGCAGTTTCCGTGTCATTGCGCTAGGCCGGCTTGACTTAAATGGGGATGGACTTATCCGACCACTAAGATTTTATCGATGCAGTGACTTTTGAAATCAAATCCATTCCACAAGTAGTAAAAGTTATCCCTTGTGTACTACAAAAGTTGGCATTCGTTACGTCACAACTAGTATTATTATTTACGATTCTCTACATTGGTATTAAAATTAATGGACCGCATCTATTTGTAAAATATTTGAAACATTTAAAAGCATCATAAATGATTTTTTTTGACTTCTAAATAGTAATTATTTAAATAATAGGTTCTTACATATGAAATTGGCGTTTTGTACGAAAGGAATATAAAGTCAATTTTTTTATAAAATATATTTAATTAATCAAAGTATTCACCGTTGTTATCTATGCACTTTTGCCACCTCATGGGTAGTTCATTGATCCCTTTACTAAAAAACCATGGGGGCGAGAATCGATAAACTCTTTGAAGGCGGTTTGGACTGCCGCATTTGAGTTTAATTTTTTTTTCCTTGTAAGAAGTTGCCCAAATTCCGGAAAAAATGGTAATCTGTTGGAGCAAAATCCGGGGAGTACGGTGGATGTCGCAGACATTCCAATTGTAGCTCATCTAACTTAGTGGTTGTTTGTTGTGCAGTGTGTGGTCTTGCGTTGTCGTCTAGCGGGCTAGTTCTTCCTTCATGGTTTGCAGTTGCTGACAATAGATATCTGCCGTAATCGTTTGGCCAGATTTTAGAAAGCTGTAGTAAAACTTTTTCTAAATCAATTTTCGTTTAGGGCAGGATTTGGCTGGGTCTTCAGGGTTCAGCCATTGCGACGAGCGCTTCCGATTATCGCACAGTATCCAGTTTTCACCACAAGTAATGATCATTAATCCTTCGAGCTGTTTCTTCAGTGCCACGGTAGAACTCGTACACGTAGATATACCGATATTTCATGTTTTCCATTGTGCGGTAATAAGCGACGCCAAATAAAAAAATAATGAGGAAAAAACAAATGAATAATTGTTTTCAAAACTCAAATTTATCAGCTAAATGAATTTATAAATTTGAATTTGGAATTCTTAACCAAAGAGGAGATATTTCAGATCAATCGGTACGACAAAACGCTAATTTCATATGTAAGGACCCAATATACAAAAACATATTTTGCAACGAGCACAGCAACTGTGAAATTGCATGTTATAACCACTGAAAGTTCTGTCGTGAAACTGAAATATTTCCAGCATTCAAAAAAAAGAATTAAGTAATTTCGTATAGTACGTTCACCATTTATTTTGGAAGCGCTATTTTTTGTGGCATAGACAAACAGACGGCGACGATGAAAAAAATATTTGGACTTTATTTATAATAATACGTTTTGCAAAAATTAAATATAACTATTAGTTTTATTCATCAGTGTATTTGTGGGGTTTAAACATTAACATACCGAATTTAATGAAAGTGAATAGAATAGAGAGATCTTGTGAAATCGATAGAGACCTAACCTCTCTCGCTCTGCGTTTAGGTGTGCAATTACTGTAGTAAACATGTTAAACAATTCTGCTGATATGATTAAACAGCCCGTATTTAACGTGCAAAGAGGTGCACTTAGGCAAACATTTTTACACAGCATGTGAGCGACGCGACGCCGGCCTGCGGTCATGGAGCTTTGTTCCAGCTTCCCAGGTGCCAATGTCAAAGAAGATTAGATTTGTTTATTTACCCCACTGTTGTCTCATCGCTACCGAGTCTTCCTGTTGCCTCTCACACAAGATCTTATCGCTCAGACCACGTTACTTAACCCTAGTGCACAAAACCTAAAAAGTCTCTTTTAAAAGTAAATTTGTAAAGTAATTCAAACATCCCTTTAAAATTTTTACTAAATTAATTAAATCTGTTTAGAATTGTATTTTTTCATTTTTATACAATATGGCTAATAAACGAGCACACAGTCCAGTCCACCTGATCGTAAGTGGATGCTGTGACCCGTAAACTATCTAACCTCGATTAAGAATCAAAATGCAAATATGTTGCCACACCTGAGGACTAATATGGAATGTCTCGTTTCCAGTAAAAAGGGTCTCTGATTGTCTACACTCATCATACGAAACACAGCAGCATTGATTGAGCTGCTATTTTACGTTGGTATTCTGTGGAAATGTGGTCCTTCCCCGGTCGTGCCGATCTATTCATGCTACAACTATAATATAGCTGCAGCATGGTTCTACCACGTAATGTGTGTGTATTTCAGGTGTAGACAGATCGTTTAAAAGTTAATACTCTACGTTTAACTAGATATTGATTTGTGCTAATGTAACTGTAACTGGAAAACAGTAATTAATCATTTTGTTATAATAAATCCGAGAACGTATGGATCCCGCGAGCGCACATTGAAAAAGTGTTGTAATATTTTATAGTTTATTGCAAGTTTAATATTTAATAGGTGTTATTACTTTATTATTATTTTTCTGAGGGTTTTTTTGTAATAAGTTTTACTCTATGTTATTTTAATATTATGTACTCTTGTGTAGTCGCGCTACGCGTTATACTGTGTTTCCTTGTTATGGGCCGTCATATTTTAGCTGGCCTAGCAAACATTGTTCTGCCTTTTCTTGTAGGTAGCGTGATGAGTTTTACTCTAAATTCACGTCAGACTTTTTGCAGTGTTATTTACACAATTACAAAAATTTTATTAATAACTCGACTACTCGTATAACTCGCTGCTTATCGGATCTAGATTTTATGATATTCTTTTTTGGTAATAAAACAAAATATTATATTTTATATATGTCATTATTTATGAACTAAATAAATAAAGAATGTGTTAGAAACTTGAATACTGAGCCACTTATCAGAGGATCCCTAGCTATGAAACATGGTCTCGACAAAACAAATACTTTGTGTGAATATGACATCAATCGGTCAAGTTTTCCAGAACTTGCCCAACCATTAAGAGACGTTCCAACGGTTATGGGGGTTGAACATATTGGGGCGGAGCGAAGCGTAGCTCTGTTATCCCTGACTCCAATGAAATTTTTATTGCTAGCACCTCTGTAACTAATTAGGTATCTGACCTCGATGAATCTTAGCACAGATAACTTGTTTAATGTACACATAGCACAAATTTCAAATTCCTGAATCTATAAATGTTAATTTTCTTGTTTTGCTGACATAAAAATCGATATTTTGTAAATAGAGGATATATTTAGAAGGTAATATTAAGACTTCTTCTTTTAATTAAGTATATCAGGGTTTCCCAAAGTGCGCCGTAGAGAGTAAAGAGGGGCGCCGTGAGGCGCTTCTGTTTACTATCTGTCAGATGTTTTAATTTTTGTGCCTATCACCTAGTATCATTGTACCCTATTTCGACTAGCTTTTGCCCGCAACACGGACGTACCTAGTCTTTTATAAAGATATGTTTTATGCACACGGTGACTGCTCAAAGATGAGCTTTATAATATATTCGTAAATGCAAGCCTCCTTTGTTTTCTTGCTATTATTGTGTTCGTTATAATAAACAAACGTCCATTTTTTTAAATTCATTATATTTTCGTCTCGTTTTATTCAATATTTTTAAATTTTAGTCAACATTGTGGTATTCGGTATATCCAAAGTGAACAAGGAACAACGGTCATCTCTAAACTAATCTATGTGGCACACTAAAGTAGCGATGATAAGCACGTATTTACTAGTGCGTGGCCTGGCACTACACTACAGTGGTTGAGCCACGCGGCAGCTTCGTTCTTGCACGTATGGGCCGGCTCAAACCGAGGTGGTACCACGACATCAAAGAATATCGGCGTGAAGTGGAAGCTCTGCTTCCGCATTTCGTATGGTGAGTGCACGTGGCCGGAGGCCCAATTCCCTCCTCTCACAATCAACGTGTTATCGGAATTAAATGTTAGATTACCCCAGGAGGGTAACAGCACCCCTGAAGAATCCCTCGCTGAGCATCCACGACCAAGCAACCCACTCCTGAGCGCAAAATTACGCTCAAGACAATAACTCCTCAGGGCAAGCTGAGCAACAAGACCAAGGCAACCCCTGCCACGCTATCCGTGAATTTCTGCAATATCAGGGGACTTCACTTGAACCTAAACGCCATCCACTGCCATCTAGAGACGGTGAAGCTGGTTCTGCTCTTTCTGACCGAGATGCAGGTGTCCTCTCCGGCTGATACTCGGCTCCTACTCGGGATAAAACACTCCTTTGTGGCTCGAGCTGGAGTTTGCGTATACGTCAGAAAGGACATCTGTTCTCGACGCCCCGGCAGTCTTGAAGGTTCGAACCTGTCCATCCATTGGCTATGCGTAGACAGCGACCACCATCCACGCGTCTACAGGTGCCTTTATAGGTCCCATAGCGGTAATTCCGAAACAGGCCGACTCTTCGACCACGTCCAAATGGCTACAGATTCGTTGCTATAGCAGATCCCCTCCGAAGAGATCGTAATCCTAGGTAATTTCAACCCCCACCACCTCGAATGGCTTTGTTCACGTTTAACTGATCATGCGAGGAGATCTGTTCATGATTTTGCCTTGGAATAATACGGTCTGACACAACTGGTTACTTCGCCTACGTGGATTCCAGATGTGGAGGATAATGCAACTTCCCTGTTGGACCTTCGGCTGACCTTTCATCCGGACATATATTAGGTTCAGGTCTCCGTTGATGCCCCTCTTGGCTCCTCGGATCGTTGTCGTTTCCGGAGTGTGGTGCCACTCACACTGAAATCGCGGTTTCATTCTGCAGGCTGTCGCCGTGTTTGGTACTATAGGTCGGCCAATTGGAATAGGATGCGGTCTTTCTTTGCATCCTTCCCTTGGGGGCGGTTACGCTTCTCGCCGGACGATCCCAACGTTGTTGCTGATTCTGTCGCTGATGTGGTACATCAGGGTGTGGAAATTTTTATTCCTTCCTTTGTGGTGCCCATTGGTGGCAGGTCTCAGCCGTGTTTTAGTCGCTCCTGTAAAATAGCATCATGCTGTAAGCAGGAGTGCTACCGAGCTTGGGCTGACGCATCAACGTCCCGTGTTGTAAACACCAGCGCAATAAAAAAGAAGTATAATTCCGCCTCCAGGTTCTTCAAAAGAGTCAATGTCAAGGCAAAGTCAGGCCACATAGGCAGAATTGGCGAGAAACTAGTTCGCCTTCTTTCTGGAACCCGTGCATGCTGGTCTCTCGCCAAGGCTGGCCAAGTGGATTTCTGTCAGTCATATCATCCATCTCGGCACAGGGAAGACCACTCACTGGCCCATGCCGCAATGGAGAAAGCCGATCTGCTAGGATCTTTTTTGCGTCCAACTCGACTCTTGATGACGGGAAGAGCACACCGCCGACCATCCCGCTGTGTGAGTGCCCCATGCCGGATGTGCAGTTCACACATCGCTCGCTTCGCAAATCACTTCTCTCCCTGGACATTCACAAGTCAATTGGGCGCGACGGAATACCCCCAGTTGTGACGAGCATGTATTTTTCGTTACTTCTACTCCCAAGGCGTGGTCTCAACCCAAGGCGTGGTCCCAAAATCATGGAAGACGGTTTTCGTCTACCCGAACCCTAAGAAAGGCGACCGCTCAAATCCATCCAACTACAGGCCTATCGCCATCACCTCCTTGTCCTTTAAAATAATAGACTCCATTATAAGCTGCCGGCTCATGCGGTACAGCATCAGATAAGTGACCCTCAATATGGTTTTCGTCGTGGTCGATCAGCTGGTGATCTTCTGGTTTACCTGACTCATCGATCGGCGGAGGCTGTAGATTCCAAGGGGGAGCCATTGGCCATTAGTTTGGACATAGCGAAGGCCTTCGATCGCGTTTAGCGCAAAGTGCTTCTTTCGAAGCTCCCTTCATATGGGCTTCCCCAGAAATTGTGTAATTGGATCATTAGCTTTTTTGCAGATCGGAGCATCAAGGTAGTAGATGGTGCATGCTCTGATTACAAGCCTATTATTGCTTGCATTCCACAAGACTGCATGCTATCACCAACGCTGTTTCTTCTGCATATCAGTGATATGTTGCAAAGTGGTAACATTCATTGCTATGCGGATGACAGCACTGTTGATGCTCTGTACACCGGCCGTGCAAATATTTCTCGGGAAAACATCTCCGGGTACCGAGTCAAACTTATGTCTGAAGTGAGTCTTTGCGAGTTTAACCCTCAGAAGACACAAGTTTGCGCGTTAACCGCTAAAAAGAGCCCATTTGTCGTATCTCCTCAGTTGAAGGCACTTCCCTTGTTGCCTCAGCCAGTATCAGAATCTTCGGCGTCGACATATCGAGTGACGTGCAGTTTCGTGGTCACTTGGAAGAGAAGGTCAAATTAACGTCTAAAAAGCTTGGCGTGCTCAGCAGAGCGGGACAGTATTTCATGCCGGTACACCGCCTGCAACTTTACAAGGCGCAGGTGCGGCCTTACATGAAATACTGTGCCCATCTCTGGGCTGAGGCTCCCCAGTGCCAACTCCATCCACTTGATCGCATCCAGCGCAGAGCGGCTCGATTCGTCGATGACCGAGTGCTTTCGGATCGGCTCTATTCACTGGCACTGCGAAGAGATGTTGCATTTCTTTGCATTTTCTTTTACATCTATCACGGGAAGTGCTTTTTTGTAGTATAAGGGTGACAAACGAGCACACAGGCCTTCTGACATCTACATTTATCTTCAATCAAAAATGAAAATGTAGATACGTTGCCAGCCCTGAGGACTGCGTTGGAATGCCTCGTTTACAGTAAAAAGGTTCTCCGGTTCTGTACACTCACCATACGGAACACAACACCATTAAGCTGCTATTTTACGCTGGTATTCTGTGAGAGCGTGGTCTTACCCCGGTCGAGCCGACCCATTAGTGCTGCAACCACAATATAACTGCGGCATGGCTCTACCACGTAAAAATCTTTCGGATTAATCCTTGCCGCCAAATTTCATCCTTGGATTAATCCTTGCCGCCACACCATCTGGATGCTTGGCGGTCCACCACTGTACGTTTCACTAGGATTTTTCTTTCGCGAACGATCTCCCTGTGGAATAGTTTACCACCGGCGATTTTTTTGGCATTGTATTTATTTATTTTCCGGACCGATACAACCTAGGGAACTTCAAGAAAAGTGCTTACTCCTTTCTAAAAGGCCGACAATGCACCTGCGATTACCCTGGTGTTGCAATTGTTCATAGGCGACGGTAGTCACTTAACATCAGGTGAACCGTATGCTCGTTTGACCCCTGTCCTATAAAAAAAACACCTACATCTTAAAGGAAAGACGTCTTCGTGTTCGCGATGAGAGCGGGTCTTCGGATCTCGTCACTTACGTACGACAACCTCAGTATCCTGCGGACATGCCGACTATTCGTGCTGTTGCCATGATTCGCTAATAATCAGGTCTTTTTATAGAATAAGGATGAAAAACGAGCGCACTGTCCACCCGATAGTAAGTGAATAATGTGGCCCATAGACGTCTTTATTTATTCTCTGTGTTGTCACGTCTGAGGATTAAGATGGATTACCTCTTTTCCAGTAAAAAGGGCCCGAATGAGTGCCCGACACTCTCCATACGAAACACAGCAGCCTTAAGCTGCTATTTTATGCTGGTATCCTGTGAGAGCGTGGTCCTACCCCTGCGAGTCGACCCATTCGTGATACACCTCTACTACTTACATATATAAAGTTATTGTCGGTTAAGGTATTTTCAAAGATATTATCATCCATAATTATCCAGTATTCTAAATATTTGACTGCAATTCCTTTGCCTTATAACATTGCATATAATAATAATGTAGCCACGACATAATCAGGTAAAATAAACCATAAACCGTAATTACTAATTATAATTGTTAGATTAAGTTTCTTGTTCACAATTAACTGAATTTCAAATAACAACTATACAGTTCTCCTGAACTTTATGCCGTTGTCTTAGTGTTTTGTAACATTAATTATAGAACTCGTTCGTCTTATTTCAGTAATGTATTTGTAGGACCCGCGGCGACCTAGTTTCGACGCTGGTTGGGTAAGGGCATCCATCGTGGCGTTTTCATTTAGCGCCTAATGTAGCATGCCTAGTGATGTGGCATTGTATTCATTTTGCCAGTCATGAGACCGGGGATACATTTATTTTATTGTAACCATACTTCAGTGTTATTGGAGTGTACTTAGAGCAAATAATTGAATAAAATTACTGCTTAAAAGCACCTGATTAAAAGTATATTTTACAATAATAAGAATATATTTATCTTCCTTATACCTGCATCCGTACTTTAAACAAAGAAAGCAACACCCTTGAGGACTAAGATGAAGTACTTTACACACTTTAATTATAGTACGTCGTTGATCTAGTTGTGAGCGTTACTGCTGACCACAAGGTCTTGGGTTCAAGTCTCTGGCTGGGCGTATATTAGTTATTGAGTTTTTCTGTCAATAAATTCTCAGTTTCAGTCAGAAACTATTTGTGTACTATGTTTCTAAGAATAAAAAAAGGTTTAAAACTCCTGTATTTCGTGTGGTGCGGGTAGAGAAATAGAGACTA
Source organism: Parnassius smintheus behrii (assembly GCA_036936625.1). Lineage (NCBI taxonomy): Eukaryota > Metazoa > Arthropoda > Insecta > Lepidoptera > Papilionidae > Parnassius > Parnassius smintheus. Next base: position 10,663,535 of record JAUPFT010000020.1, on the reverse strand, counting down.
TTTTGTCTGGTTACTAGGCATTTTATATTAGTGCTCAGTCGTGACAACGCAGTTGCATTTCGTTAGGTGTAGGTGTCTATAGGTCTATAGCGTTCTTTCACAATCATTGCGACTTGTGTCACCCCTATTAAAAAAAATTGACAAACAAACGTTTCTACCTATTTATTTTTATTGCTGTCTTGATTAACCCAATTCCTTTATTGTTGTCAATCTAGGCTAAATACAAGATTATGACACAGTATTTGTTATAGAGGCACACAGAGAATAGCCGAGTAAAGACAATATCGTTTTATTCGGGTCTCACAATAACGCGTGATTTAATGCCAGCCGAGGAAAATCTACGTGAGGCTATACATTACGTCTATAACATGTTTGTTCAGGCAAATGTTGCTTCACGTAATATTATGTAATAAATTTAGTCGTACGTTTGATCTTAAACGTAATAATTTGATCACATTGTAAAGTGATGCGAAAAGTCGCTGATGTTTTTGAAATAAGTTAACACGAGGACTTTTTCTTAAAAAAAAAACTCTCAGTCGTAGGATTGCACGTCAGAAGAAAAAAATTCATAGCTTCGCAAACTTGTGAACATGTTTGTATTTATGTATCTAAGCGTGACGGTCACTTGAGTTCGGTGCTTTTTCCCCATCCCAAAAGTGCTAAACGTGGCTGAAGTAGCTTTCACTTCAAAAAAAAAAAACGGTACACTTTTTAATTAAGAACTGCATTATGAACAATTAGAGTTTAGCTAAACTCGAATCACGGTGTACTAGTTGTAGACCTCAGGCTCTCAGATACGTCAGATTAATTTTAATAATTTGAATATATATAATACTACTCTTTGAATAATTTTTGTACTGCTTTAACTTTTAAATGTTACGTTACCTTTTATAGAAATATTTTTTTTTATAGAAGAGGGGGCAAACGAGCATGCGGCTCACCTGATGTTAAGTGACTACCGCCGCCCATGATCAACCGCAACACCAGGAGAATTGCGGGTGCGTTGCCGGCCCTTTAGAAAGGAGTAAGCTCTTTTCTTGAAGGTCCCCAGGTCGTATCGGTCCGGAGATATCGCCGGTGGTAAACTATTCCACAGAGAGGTTGTACGTGGAAGAAAACTCCTTGTGAAACGTACAGTGGTGGACCGCCAAGCATCCAGATGGTGTGGATGGTATCGGGACGTTTGCCGTGTAGTGCGTTCACGAAATTTGGCGGCTGGGATTAATCCGAACAATTCCTCAGAGCACTCCCCGTGATAGATGCGATAAAATACGCAAAGAGATGCAACATCTCTTCGCAGCGCCAGTGAATCGAGCCGATCGGAAATCACTCGGTCGTCGACGATTCGAGCCGCTCTGCGCTGGATGCGGTCAAGTGGAAGGAGCTGGTATTGGGGAGCCCCAGCCCAAAGATGGGAACAGTACTCCATGTGCGGCTGAACCTGCGCCTTGTAAAGTTGCAGGCGGTGTGCCGGCATGAAATACTGTCCCGCTCTGCTGAGCACGCCAAGCTTTTTAGAGGCCAATTTGGCCTTCCCTTCCAAGTGACCACGAAACTGCACGTCACTCGATATGTCGACGCCGAGGATTCCGATACTGGCTGAGGCAAAAAGGGGAGTGCCTTGAAACTGAACATTTGTAAAATTATTATAATCATTTTACAAATTTAACAATATTTCTATTAAAGGTATTCCATTATATTTTACTGTATAAATTATAGCTACATTTAAAATTTGCCAGTTTACTTTGAAAAATGTATAATAATTATAATTATTTTATTACTTTTCAGAGGAAACTGGCATACTGGCATAAATTAGGCACATTTTCCTTACGATGTTTTTTTCACTGCCGAGATGTGAGTACTTCACGCTGTAAATCAGCACATTAAATTGAGATTACTTTATCGAACACAATGTAATTTTATAATGAACGTAGCTTAACGGAACGAACGTTAACCAATAGTGGAGATGTGAAAATATTCAATAACCCATATCGCGCCGTAGGAGTCGTAAAAGGAAACAAACAAAACAGATGTTCTTCCTAATACCAACCAAAAAATAAAAAACTGCGGTTGCCAACCCCCTGATGTTATCTACGGGGAGGCCTATATTGTCTTTGATAGGCTGGAACGGTAAAACTAGTTAACACTTTACATATTTAACCCTTCTACCACAACATAATTATTCATGGGTTAACTAATCGAGAGGCGTTTGAGAATTAAACACGATTTACGCCCACAGTTTATCGACATTGTAGCTGTAAGATGGCTTCTATATCGTACCTGTAAGGTAGTTGTGAGAGATCAGAGAACTGTCAGCACCATGTCAAATGACCTTAATTAAGTCAGGCCGGTGTTGTAATATTTATATATCTGGTCGTCGATACCTTCATAATGTCTCGGCAAATTTAATTTTTTCTTTATGTTTTGTTAGTAAAAGCTTTTCTAAAGTTTAAGCATAAATAGAAAATGTGTGGTCACTTTCGTTCATGATAAACGTCATAACACTTAAGGCTAACTACTTATGCCACCAGACACCAGACTACCAGACTATGCGTTTAAGGGTAGTTAGATTAAATACTGTTTTAATCTAACGAGGCTTAAAAGCGACCGTAATCAACCTGAGCCATTGTCATTAAGTTTCATACTTAATATTTTTGTTGCTTTTTTCATACATGTACGTTCAATTTAATGTGAAACATTAGATATCATTGTGCATTTAGTACGTTTAAAATACTGCTGCAGGCATCGGTTGCTTAATGCGTGTGTTATGATGCGGCGACGTCGGTTTTGGAAGTAATCGAGCGCTAGTTCATTTCTATTGTTTTATTATTACTTTTATGTGTTTGCTATTTTCATTAAATTACTAATCTGCTAAGATTGCGATATAATAAATATTGCAAAACGCATTGTATATGTCGGACGTAATATTAATAAAATATAATTCGTATATCGTTAATATACGAACAGTCCAATGGCATTGCGTTGGCTACTATGCGCATCGGGGTAGAAAAGATTGCGGACGACCGATGGAATTAGGTGGACAGGTCGTAATAACATGTAGTCGTGCTGAAAGGAGAGTCGAGTTGTGATAAAGATAGCGGATTATCATAATACGCTCAAGTATTTGTTGTCTTGTAAACTCTGATTTTAAAAGTCCATTTAGTTAAATTAAATATAAAAGAATATTAATTTTAACAGAAATTAAAAGCTGATTTCGAGGCACTAAAAGGAATGAAATAATTTCACAGAAATTGCGTAGAACAGTTTAAGCCCTGGTGTGTTTTGCTTTTAATCTCTTTGCGAGGTTGCAGAACTATACCAGGATATCATAAACGCCAACGGGAAAATCCATATAGCTTTTAAAACCTCTAACAGGCTTTAGGGAAGAAAGATTTCAGTGACAGCCTCGTTGCGGTTAGTACGATATGGGCTTCCCTACTCAAATCAATTGACGGCTCGTAGCACACATCGTAACACAGCTTGTCGATGAATACAGATAACAGGAACATAAGTTATTTCCAAAAGCGGACTTGTGGTGAGCTGGAATGATGCTACGGTGCTTCTTTACACAATATGGTCTATGGTTTTTATTTATGTTTTAATTTTTTATTGATTACTGTATGCCACATTACAGACTATAGTATGAGCCGTAGTAGTAGTTCAGACGCTAATCACTCCCTGAAAAATTCACTGTACGCGAGAAACTCGGGTTCAATAACCCGCCGGCACCAATGAAATTGTTAATTACAATTTTACTTTTTATTAATTTTAATTTTTATTGTACCTCGTGCTCGACAGTGAAGGAAAATATAATAAGGATACCTGCAATTGTTATAAATTATAGATATATATTGCTAAGGTATGATAAGTCTCAAAAATGAGGCTTACCTTTGCTATATAGAGTATATTTACATCCTATTTATGTCCCACTGCTGACCACAGGCCTCATCTTATTTCGGTGAGGGTTATGGTGCCATTCGTCTGCCGCACTGCTGTAGTGCGTGTTATCGGACTTCACAAGCGCTAAAAATATTTTATCCCTCGGACATGCCGGTTTGTTTAAGGTAATTATCTTCAATGTCAAGCACTTGGTAAATATGAACTTTTGATAGCAACTAACAATTTGTTAGTAGCGGCGGGAATTGATCCACGTCTTTCGTAATTTATGGCGGGCACTAAGCTCCTGACCTTTTTGTAATTAAATCTTATTATTTTTAAATTGACATGCATAAAGCGTAACACGTACTGATTATTTAACCATATAAAGGAATATCCTGACTGCAAGAAATTTGAAAAAGTGGTTTTTATCATTATTCAATATTTTAGATTTATTTCAAGAACAATATAAGAAGGATTGTTTCCATATGTTTTCCTGTTATTTTTTATGTTCGTTGAATGTTTGATAGATGTCTAATAACTGCGATATAGGTGGGTAGTTTCAGTGAATTTCAAAGGAAGGTTGCTGGTTTTTAAAATACTTCACAAATCCTTCCTTTCACTACAGCCTAAAAGTCCGTGGCGACTCCGTGGCGCAGTGGCATAGCAATGAGTGGCTGCGCTGGGGGTCGCGGGTTCGAATCCCGCACGGAACAATTATTTGTATGGCCTACGAATAGTTGTTCCGGGTCTGGATGTTTGTCCTTGTGCAATTTATGTTTGTAAACTGCCCCCACGATACAAGAGAAAATCTTAGTGTAGGGGTAACGTTTTTTAAAAAAAAAAAGAAAAAAAGAAAAAAGCCTAAAAGTCCACCCTTGGCATGCGGCTTGGCAGCCGAACATTTTTATATATTTGAGCTGTAATCTGGAAGATGGTGTTTCCCATCTCCTGTTTTAGTATTCCTCTAACGTCTTACGACATCCACGGATCTATATGGAGTAGTAGATATTTACACCGCCTCTACTCGGTTAAAATAATCAAAATTTCGGATAAAATATAAGCTAAATCCCTCCTGGCATTGCTATCTATCTGTTCGTAAAGTTTCATTACAACCGGCTCAGCCATTTTATAGATTAATTAGCCTAGACCGACAGACAAAACTTAATAGCAACCAAATAAACCCCTAGAGTTTAATAAAATCTTAATTTTAATATTACATACAGACAGAAACCTCAATTTTATCTATGTATGTGTATAGATATATGAACATCGCAGTTTTACATATTGATGGTATTGTAAAAATATTTTGACGTGACAACGTCTTATAAATTGGTTTGCCGGGTGACACTTCAAGAAACTGCGTTACGCTCCGCTCACGTTATGCGCTCACAATGAGAGCGAGTGAGAGGCACGCGTCCCTTCCACTCGGGCATGGTTAGCCCGCCTAAGAGCGAGAGAGACAGACATAAAAAGTGTTATTTCATCCTTCTTCCTACTATACGAATGAATATTCACATTAAAATTATTTTACCACTCAAAGTCGTTGTCACGTAAAACTTTCGCCCGTATACCGACTTTACAGGCAACCAATTTTTTTTTTCTAGTGTCATTTATATAAACGTTTATATAAACTAATCGCCGCTCAAAAAATTGAAATTGTTTGTTTTATTTAACAATTACACGAAAGAATTTAATATATTTTTATTTAATACCATGGTCGAGCCATGTTGCAGTTATATTAATAGTATAGTTGTAGCACGAATGGGTCGGCTCGACCGGGGAAGGACCACGCTCTCAAGAATACTAGCGTGAAATAGTAGCTTAATGCTGCTGTCTTTCGTATGGTGAGTGTAGAGAACCGGGGACCCTTTTTACTGGAAACGAGGCATTCCATCTTAGTCCTCACGGGTGACAACGCTTCTGCATTTTGATTTGTAATCGAGGACAGATGTAGATGTTTTTGGGTCGCAGCAACCACTTACAATCAGGTGGACTGTGTGCTCGTTTTACACCCTATCCTATAGAAAAAAAAATTGAAATGTTGCTCGTTTGGCACACATATTAAATATCTAACCGTTTTCTGTAACATTTGTGTTGTATTCTAATGTATATTATATACAACATCATTAACGCTACGAACCGTTTCCCGTTACACAGATAAAATTGATATCGGTTAACATCGAAGGGTGTAACAATGGAGGTAAATTAAAATACCCCATTAGCGGCCCGTGGCGTGTTTATGGACGTTGTGGGCGATCTTTATGCGCTTAATTAACATAAGCAGTTATCGGGCAACACGCTTTATGTGACCCACTTAGTTTGCAAGGTCGGTTGTGTTCGTTCGGAAGTGAAAGAAAACACATGTATGTATGTTGTTAGAAATTATATTAGGAGGGTATTTTTAAGTATAATAATAGTGTGGGTTTCTCTGAGTGATGATAGACTTAAAAACGAGATTGTCCGCAGTAGAACCAGAGTAACCGATATAGCCCAACGCCTATTAGTAATCTGGAGTGGCCTATGGGCCGGCCATATAGCTCAAGGAACCGAAAACCGAACCGAAGAAACGTTGTATAGTGGTTGCCTATTACAGGCAAGCAAAATGTAGGGCGTCCCCCCACAAGATGGAGTGACAACCTGATACGACCTGCAGGAAGTCAATTGATGCAGGTGACTCAGGACCGTGGTTTGTTGTACTTATTTATTCAGCAGTGAACTTGTGAAGGGCTGTAATGATGATGAATGAAGAATAGTGTAGAAGCGGTTTTTGTACTTGCTTTCTTGCTTATGCAATTAATCACTTTACTATGAGCAATAAAACAGCGTAACGTGTATATATATATATATATATATATATATATATATATATATATATATATATATATATATATATATATATTGTGAAGAGTCAAAATGTGTCAAAAAAGGCACGTATGGCAATTCACAATGCTGTGTTGGTCCCTACTTTAACGTATGGTAGTGAAAGTTGGGTGTGGCAGAAGAAGCACGAGAGTAGAATAAATGCAGTAAGAAATGCGGTCGCTAAGGAGTATGTGAGGTCTTAATCTGAGTGACAGGGTGAGAAACTGTATGATAAAAGAAGAGTGTGGTTTGCAAGATGATGCGGTGATCAGGATTAAGAAAGGAATGCTTCGGTGGTTTGGTCATGTGGAAAGAATGAATGAGGAAAGAGTGACAAAGAAAATTTATGTTGCAGAAGTGAATGGCAGAGTCGGAAAGGGACGGAGATTTATTGAAAACGTGCCAAATTAGGAGTACCCTTAACCGACGAGCATGTATGCGTAGGTGTATGGATGTGAAGGAGGCGAGAGAGGTGTGTCAGGATCGTGCCAAATGGAAGTCTGTAGTCTCTGCCTACCCCTCTGGGTGACAGGCGTGAGTGTTTATGTTATATATATGTTATGTTATATATATATATATACACATTAAGCAGGTCATCAGCAAGCAATTTGTCGCAAATGTGATAATGAATGAAAATGAATATATATATATATATATATATATATATATATATATATATATATATATATATATATACATATACATATACATCACATTTGCGACAAATTGCTTGCTGATGGCCTGCTCAATGTGTGTATATATATATATATATATATATATATATATATATATATATATATATATATATATATATTTGTAGCAAATGTGGTACGCTTCTGCTAGAGTAAAATCTTTTTACTCTTGACCTAACCAGTATTTTATATTAATCCTCTTTACTCTCTACGGGTGCCGCCTTGCACACTTTGGGAACCTCTGGTGTAACGTAATGGATGTAGTTACGTAGGTAATGGACATAGTTAGATAACATATTATGTTAAGACCAAAATACATTAAGTATGTAAATTAACAGCAACACTGCTTATCGGTGTGTGATCTTATTGCTCGGTGCGACACAGCATCTCCCCGACAAAGCGTACTTTCCTTATACTGAATGAATTACTTAATTGTAACTAAACTGATAAAGAATCTTAGAATGATCGATTTTATCTAGTTGTCAGATTTATCTTTTAAACTATGCGAACAGTGGGAGTTTAGAGTTCTACTCTCAGCTTGTATTTTATTTAATTTTTTATCCCTATTAGTAACAATATATCATTTGACTAGCTCTTTGATGTTATCCTATACCGTCTGTTGATTTACTTACGTCTTTACGTTATAAGATGGAATGATGGAATTTCTTATGCCAGCCCTGCACATTAAAATGTGAGTGTATAGTAAGTAAATATACAGCAATTAACCAAACGATTTTTGTAGATGAGCATGAGTGCTACCAAGCCTGGGCTGACGCATCAGCATGATAAGTAGGAGTGCTACCAAGCCTGGGCTGACGCATCAGCGTCCTGGGATGTAAACACCAGCGCTCTAAAAAAGAAGTATAATTCCGCCTCTAGGTCCTTCAAAAGAGTCATTGCCAAGGTAAAGTCAGAGCACATAGGCAGAATTGGCGAGAAACTAGTTCGCCTTCCTTCTGGAACCCGTGCATTCTGGTCTCTCGCCAAGGCTGTCCAGGGAAATTTCTGTCAGCCATCTCTTCCATCTCTGAGCAGGGAGGAAAACTCACCGGCCCACACCGCAAAGAAGAAAGCCGATCTTCTAGGCTCTTTCTTTGCGTCCAACTCGACCCTCGATGACGGGGGGAGTACGCCGCTGACCATCCCACAGTGTGAGTGATCCATGCCGGAAGTGCTGTTCACTCAGCGCTCGGTTCGCAAAGCACTCCTCTCCCTGGACATCCACAAGTCGAGTGGGCTGGACGGAATCCCCCCAATTGTGCTGAGGACGTGTGCTCCAGAGTTGGCACCGGTTTTAACGCGTCTTTTCCGGTACTTCTACTCCCTAGGCGTAGTCCCAAAATCATGGAAGATGGCTTTCGTCCACCCGATCCCTAGAAAAGGCGACCGCTCAGACCCGTCCAACTATCGGCCTATCGCCATCACCTCCTTGTTCTCCAAAACAATGGAGTCCATTGTAAACTGCCAGCTCATGAGGTACCTTGAGGATCACCAGCTGATTAGTGACCGCCAATACGGTTTTCGCCGTGGCCGGTCAGCTGGTGATCTTCTGGTCTACTTAACTCACAGATGGGCGGAGGCAGTAGAGTCCAAGGGGGAGGCATTGGCCGTTAGTTTGGACATTGCGAAGGCCTTCGATCGGGTTTGGCACAAAGCGCTTCTTTCGAAGCTCCCTTCCTATGGGCTTCCCGAGAAATTGTGCGATTGGATCACCAGCTTTCTTGCGGATCGGAGCATCAAGGTCGTTGTAGACGATGCAAGCTCCGATTGCAAGCCTATTGATGGTGGTGTTCCACAAGGCTGCGTGCTATCGCCAACGCGGTTTCTTCTGCATATCAATGATATGTTGCAAACCCGCAACATTTATTGCTATGCAGATGACAGCACTGGTGATGCTCTTTACACCGGCCGAGCCAATATTTCTCGGGAAAACGTCTCCGAGTACCGGGACAAACTTGTGTCTGAAGTCGAGTCTTTGCTGAACAGAGTCTCGGATTGGGGGCGACTAAATCTAGTCCAGTTTAACCCCCAGAAGACACAAGTTTGCGCGTTAACCGCTAAAAAGAACCCCTTTGTCGCATCTCCTCAGTTTCAAGGCACTCCCCTTGTTGCCTCAGCCAGTATCGGAATCCTCGGCGTCGACATATCGAGTGACGTGCAGTTTCGTGGTCACTTGGAAGAGACGGCCAAATTGGCCTCTAAAAAGCCTTGCGTGCTCAGCAGAGCGGGACAGTATTTCACGCCGGCACACCGCCTGCAACTTTACAAGGCGCAGGTTCGGCCGCACATGGAATACTGTTCCCATCTCTGGGCTGGGGCTCCCCAGTACCAGCTCCTTCCACTTGACCGCATCCAGCGCAGAGCGGCTCGAATCGTCGACGACCGAGTGCTTTCCGATCGGCTCGATTCACTGGCGCTGCGAAGAGATGTTGCATCTCTTTGCATTTTCTTTCGCATATACCATGGAGAGTGCTCTGAGGCAAACGTTTCGATACCAGCCACACCATCTGGATGCTTGGCGGTCCACCATTGTACGTTTCAAAAGGAGTTTTCTTCCGCGTACAACCTCTCTGTGGAATAGTTTACCACCGGCGATTTTTCCGGACCGATACGACCTGGGGACCTTCAAAAAAGAGCTTACTCTTTTCTAAAGGGCCGGCAACGCACCTGCAATTCCCCTTGTGTTGCGGTTGATCATGGGCGGCGGTAGTCACTTAACATCAGGTGAGCCGCATGCTCGTTTGCCCCCTCTTCTATATAAAAAAGATAAAATTGGTGTACAGTAACTGTCTGCTTTACCTTAGAACCTGGGTTCTAAATCTAGCCGAATTCAACATGTGTATTAAATATGTTGCTTATTTTTGAATGTGATTGTTTTCTGATTGTCCATTGTTTCTGATACAGCGTGCTAGTTTTTTTTTAAACGTGATTAACCGTCAAATTGATAGTAGCTCTACTGTTTCTATTTTATTAGAGTTTATTGTCCAATGTTTTCCGATAGGCTGGTTCAAAACTTGTTGCTGTCTGATATTATCTGTTCGCTATTTAACGAGGCGGGCAGATATTTATCCGTGCCCATTTGTCCACTTTAAATATTCGGACGTATTTTGTATTTCCTATTACATCGTGGTCGAGCCCCTGTTAATTTATTAGTTCTTATGCTGACCAATTAAAATTTTCTGAAAGGCTATGAAATAAGAAAACTATCCAATTCTCTTGCACTAGGGAGGAAAAGTAATAAAAATGTTTTCTTATTTTGTAAAAACTATTATTTTGTATCTTGTGAAATAAAATATGTAAAAATGACTCACAAATCTTTCCTCACTACTATACAAATAGAATCAATGTTTGTTCAAAAACAAATAATCGTAGGACTTATTTTCTACCTAGGAGTATGGGTGAGTAACACTTTCATTCTTATTTCTGCCACCAAATAGCAGTGTTTGCACTGCTGTGTTTCGATCTTAAAGGCGTATAAAGTCAGTATAATTACAAGCTGTGAGTTATTACTTCGGGTCCTAGTCCTCAACGGTGACAACGTTTCTGTAGCCTTTTTATTTGCAGTTGGTTGCAAGTTCAAGAAAAGAGCTTACTGCTTTCTAAAATACCGGCAACACACCTGCAATTCACCTGGTGTTGCAGTTGTTCATGGGCGGCGGTAGTCACTTAACATTAGATTAATCGTATGCTCGTTTATCCCTCTCCTATAAATTAGGAACTTTTTTCCTTACTTACTTACTTACTTACTTATCGTCACGCACAATCCCTAACGGGGTAGCCAGAGAGAACAGATCGCCAAGTGTCACGATCCTTACATACCTCTTTCGCTTCTTTCAGGTTCATTAACTTCTTCATACATGCACGTCTAGGTATCCGAGTACTCTTGACCCTCCCCTCTTCGAGCAATTTGCTCACATGGTCTTCGAAAGTTAGTCTCGGTCTACCTCGACACCTTTTAATATTTACTTTCGCTCTATATATTTTCTTCACCATTCGGTCTTCACTCATTCGTTCAACGTGTCCAAACCATTGGAGTACGCCCCTATCAATTTTTGTGATAAGGTCATCTTTCAATCCTGCCATATTGCGAATCTCTTCGTTTCGCTTTCGGTCGGCTATGGTAACGCCACACATTTTACGAAGAGATCGCATCTCCACTGCATTTAACTTGCTTTTATGCTTCTTCTGGCATACCCAGGTTTCGCTGCCATATAACAAAGTCGGTACCAACACTGCGTTATGTATTGCAAGGCGTGCACTCTTCACCACGCCTTGCCTTTTTATTAATGCATTCAGGGCACCATTGACTTTGTTTCCGGCAGCGACACGCCTATCCACATCTAAATCACATCTTCCATCCCGGCTGAAAGCACTCCCCAAGTATACAATTTCATTTACCTGTTCTAGACATTCCTGATTTACCCATATTTCACATTTCGTTCTCTCTTCGTCCTTTTCAAATACCAGAACCTTAGTTTTATTAGCATTCAAACGGAGACCTTTAATTTCACATTCCTCTTTCATACACGTGACTAATGCCTGCAGTTCTGCTTCTGATGGTGCAATAAGCACTGCATCATCAGCATACAGCAGACAATTAACTTTTATGTCACCCAATTTCACACCCAAACAGCTATCTTTCAGCTTCTGTAAACAGCTGTCGAGATACAGTATGAACAGCCAGGAAGACATGACACAACCCTGTTTTACGCCCGCTTGGACGCTAAACATGGGTGACAGGTCATGCCCTACCCGCACACAGGCTTTACAGTCATAGTAGAGTGACTGCACAGCCCTTAACAATCGACCATCCACACCATATCCCGGCAACAGTTCCCACATTTTCTTCCTTATAACCTTATCAAATGCTTTCTCCAGATCCACAAAAGCACAGAAAATCCTCTGGTTAACACTCAGAAGCTTCTCCGTGATCATGCGGAGAGAAAACATTTGATCCGTGCATCCTCTTCCAGGTCTACTTTTTTCCTTATAGGTATATTTCATCATTATCATTTATATTGCAGCCCTTCACAAGGTCCCTGCTGAACATTGTTTTCCAGAAGTAATACCACAACGCATGGTCCTGAGCCACCTGCATTCGTTGACTTCCTACGTGTCTTACCAGGTCGTCACTTTCGCTTAAGATTATGACGTAGCCTCGAGAACCGTTCTTCCCCATCGTGTGTCGGTACTACGACCTATATAACCATCAAACTGCTATTTCATCTAACCAATCCGATGGACTGTGTCGGTAGCTTTGGTTCTAATGTAATTATGCTCATTTCGAATTTTATCACGCAGAGAAACTCCCAGCAAAACCCTCCGCATAGCTTGCTGAACGATCTTGAGGTTATTCATACGGCTAGCGTTTAAAAACCACGTTTCTGGTCCATATGTTATCACTGACGACGCACTCTGTTTTTAGACTCTTGTTTTCAAGTTTTGAGGATCACTTGACGAAAAAATTGTATCGTTGTCTTTTTTCCATTTGTATATTCAACCAAAAAACTAAACGCTAAAATTTCACATGACGGACGAAGGTTTTACCCTGCAAATCTCTTGTCGGTCCGTAGTTCCTAATTTAATTCATTCCGAGATAAGTGTCTCAAGGAGCAACGATTCGAGGCGACGAGTTACGCAAGTTGCAGGTAGCCAAGGTAGCAGGGATAATGTTCAAAAGTTTATTTCTTATTCAGGTGGCAACGCTACTCGTTACCCCTCGGCCTTTTGTGCTAGTTTGGAGGCGACCCGTCCCTATAACATTTGAGTAAGAGTTATCTATACTACTTACTGTGCTGTACTCAGAATAGATGTAGAATTGTGGAATGGTTTTGTAAATTGGCTTAAATTTAAATGTAGACTAAAGTTTTTGATCGGAGAAATTATTCTTAAATCTCTAAAATTTATTCATCAATTAGCTCAATTGCTATTGAGTAGAGAATTGGTCAAGTTCGAATCCTTCAATGTGATCAGATTTATTTTATTATATGTTTTTTAGTGGTGTTTAGTGGCAGTGTAAGAATATTCACTTCCATATCATCGCGAGGGTGCCTTAAGAGAAAACAGATCAAGAGATAGACAGCAACATCTTTCTAATAATGACTAAAAATAAAAAAACTGCGATTTTCAACCCGCTTGCCGATCTTGGTAACTATGAGGCCATCAATGTGGGAGCCATATGTTCAGCTGTGGACTTAATTAGACTGTAAGGGTAACCGTTTATATCTTAATATATATAAATTACGTGTCACGTTGTTTGTCCGCGATGGACTCCTAAACTACTCAACCAATTTTAATAAAATTTTCACACCGTGTGCAGTTTGGTCCAACTTGAGAGATAGGATAATTTTTTTGCCCATAAGTGACCCACAATTTTTTTTATTGCGATTTTAAGAATTTTTTAATAGGACATGACAAAGGGTCGTCGAAAAGGGCAAAACAATCTGCCTGGCAAGCTGGTATGTTATATATGATTTTACACTTTTGACGTTATGCTCACTTTTTAACCGTGAGGACAGCTTTGGTCGAAAAATGGTTTTTTACAGCATTTTAACGGTAAAGCATTGTTTTTTTTTTAAATATTTAAAATATAAAAGAAAAAAATGCAAACAAATTGGCTCTGGCGGGAATCTGCTAGGATTACATATTAGTTTTTGGGGCGATTTGTAAAGAATGAAGGTGCTCAGAATAATGAAATAATGGATTTAATAATTAATACTTAAGTGTTTTCCTATACTACTTATTATACAAGTAAAATAAGAAACTAAGATTTACAAAACTAAGAACAATTACCTAAACTACAAAATAGATCTAGTTAGACGTTTTACACCTGTCCTGAGCAGAGCTCGCTCGCCCAGCTGGAATCAAAAGCGAGCAAGTTGAGTTCGCCTGGTGCGATCAATTTGCCTGCAGGCATGACGGAATGTGTTAATCGTAGTACTACGTGTCAATTTATTGTGTTGCTGAAGGAAAATATCATGCATTTCCGAGGAAATAAATATATTTCGGGGACACATGGCTCTTCTAGTTGGAACAATGGATTGTTTCAGTAATAAAAATAGGCTTGAGCGCGGCAAGTTTTCCTCGTGTCTGCAAATTTACGGTAAACTTCAATAGAGGAAATTTTTCACAACTAAAGTTTTTATCTAAAATTAAATACTCGACAGTGACTAGTTACAGATTATATGAATTAATAAAAATGTAAATGTTGGTTTGTTTAAAATCTTAAATCTCCGAAAGTTCTTCAACTTGCGTTTTGTGAAATATATTATATTATACATTTTTAAAAATCTTTTGAGATACAGCGATGCGTGTTACAGCTGGTTAATAGATAAGTAAGTACTTTAATCACGCGGAATATTGTTGTTCACAAACATCGTATTGGTATTAGCATTAAATTTAGATTATGATATCACTTTTCAAACTGTTTCCTGTGTCTGTGTCTTCTAGCCATTTGAGAACGTAAAACAAAAAAAAATTAACACATTCATTCGTAAGGGCAATAAATACAGAAAGAATTGTAAGTTCCTTAACAACGTTGTTTTTGGATTTCATGGCTGCCTTGTTGGTATAGTGGTTATAAGCGCGGCTTCTAATCATGTGGTCACGGTTTCGAATCGCGGGTCGGATCATAATCCAAAAAAATGTTATTGGAGTTTTCTTTCAAAAAATTCTAGGTATAATATAACTATTTGGGCAGGCAGACTTTGTATTCTCTTTTCCGATGACCATTATTCCTTTAAAAATCCTTAAATTAAACGCGATAAAAAATGTTAAAGACCACTTATCGGGATAAAAACTATACTACCTCACAGGCTGGAGCAAGGAATACACATATACAAGCTTTCGTCAGTTCAATAGTTTAAGGAGTTCATCGCGGATAAACAATGTGACACGTAATTTTTATATATAAAAATGCGTATAATTATTATATAACTTTTTTGTATAATAACTTTATCAACCTTTTTTTTTTAATTTGGATTAAAATTTATAGCGGCATATTTATATAACAACGGATACAATTACAAGGATAGACCGTGTCGATCCCTCCTCACAGTACAGCACGCTGTCGGAATATTTACGAAGCTCTCGAACGTTCTCTGTTAATTGTTTTTGAGTATACCTGCCCTTCTTTTCGCGTGGATGTAACGCTTCGTTATATAAAGAATCGCTGTCCAATTTTTGCCGGGGACCTAATTCTTTTGCCGATTTTTACGGAATTAATCTGAATGTATTTTTTCAATGACAGGCTTTGTGGGCTTGAGTATAAAGCTCCATTGTGCGTGGAATATCTCACTTAAGCACAAACGTTTAATGCAACTAATTAAAAATTGTGTATTTTGCTTGTTTATTACGAAATTTCAGTTTGCCTGAGATTAACAATGAAAGGTACACGGAGTGCTGCGTACATTTCTAGTGTTGCCGTAACCATGCTCAACTTCTTGACGTTTCAATCGCGCACACATCTTTCTTCTTTCTTACTCAGGCAATAAAATTTCACTGTAACACACACACACACACACACACACACACACACACACACACACACACACACACACACACACACACACACACACACACACACACACACACACACACACACACACGCACACGCACATATGCACGTAAAACCATACTGTTGGTTGTAAATGATTTTATATGCTTATGTGTAAATGAGTGCGCCTCACGTCCTACTTTTTATTTAACTGTATACTCGTATTTGATTACGAAAATGCAGCCGTTGTAGCTCAACAGCGTGGTACAAGTCGCGGCACGTGAGTCTAGCGCTGAACGAAACGTGGAGGGGACGTGCACGAATTGAATTGCACGAAAGCGACTGTAGAGCTAATCAGCGCCTGCAAACGATACGCAAGAGCCTATCAGCGCGACTTATGCGCAATAACGGTCACTGCTAGACTTTCGTTCCGCTACTTATAGTTAATGGTAACTCATAAACGAGTCTCATCACTCGATGTCTCATTGAAATTGTTAATTGTAATTTAAGTGAATATAAGAAGAAGAAAATATGATAAGGAGAAAACATCGTAAGAGAACCTGCATGTTTAAGAAATATTTGGAATACTTCTGAAGTTCGCTAACATTGATTGGAGAAGCGCGGCGAACTTTTCGTAAAAACCGTCTCAGTAAAGAGAGAAGGCATGTGTACAGCTATATTACGTTTTAAAGATAGTACCCGGTTGACCGAGCTTTGCTCGGTATTTTTCGCTCGGTTTTTTTTTAATTCGTGTGTTTTGGAAATTATATTTTGATGTGTACAAATTACATACTGATGAAATACGAATAATATTTTTTGTTTTTAGCGACATAATAGAAAAAACTGAACTGGTTATTTGAATAAAAAATCGTGAGTGCAATTAGTTTAAGTTAGTTAGTTTAATTTAAATTTTCGTGTTTTTAAAAAATACTAAAAAAAGAGCTCGAAAAAATAGATTTTCTCAAAAAAAGAAAGGAACTTGAAAAAAAATTAAAAAAAGTCGGTTGGTCGGTCTGGGCTCGAACCATGGTATTACGATTTAGTGACCGCCCAATATACCAATTAAGCTATTTGTAATCATTAATAAACTGTCAAAATTTACCTTCTTATTCTAACGATATTGTAGCAGTTTTTCATTGCCTAAAAACACGGACAAAAAGACATTTTCTAAAAATAAATCCTAGCTAAATCGATTTATTGCCCCCGAAACTCCCTGCACACAAAATTTTATGAAAATCGTTTAAAGGTATAGGATATTAGAAACTCCCACCAACAAATAGCGTAAGACGCTGCGTACATTTCAAATAACGCGATAACCAAGCCAAAGCCATGCACAACTTATTAAAAGAATACGCATTCACGTACACATTTGCATCTAAAATTATTTACCATCAACGACTTGGATTTAAGTGCGTAAGTGTGCGTTCAGCAGTGAATTTTCACAAGCTGATTAAGAAAAATTGAAGAAAGATGTGTTTGTGAGTGTGCATGTGTGTGCATATCAAGAAGTTAAGGTATGGTTTTGACGCTACTTACTTATTACACGCAACGCTTCGTTTATCTTTCGTTATCAGTCTAAGTCAGTTATATATAATTTAATTAAGCACATATATGAAACGTTTTAAAACGATTCAAAGTGTCACATGCCTACTCTTTGAATGAAATTACTTGTATTTTGATTTTGACTTACATAAAATCGTTAATATGTTTGTGTTATTAGATTAACGGGTGATAGAGCGTGACAGCGAGCAAGGGTCTAGCGATCCTGCTAGTTTGATATATCAACTCTGTTTACCATGTCATGGAAATGTAATTAAACCTCGACCACAATAATAGCCTTTTTGTTTGATGAATTTTTGTTGATAAGATTTTACTTTGGTTATTCATACATACATAAACTTTATTATATAGGATAGGCAGAGACTAACTTCCATTTGGCACAATCCTGACACATTCTCTTGCTTCTTTCACATACAAATGCTCGTCGGTTACATTCTTCGACATTCGAAGTTTCCAAGCAACTCTCCACAAAGGTTGAACAGCCACGGGGAAGCTACGTAATCCTCTCTGACAACTTTATGGATGTCAAACCAGTCTATGTTACATGTATTTTAGAAGCATTACCTCCCGCAGGAAACTTCAAATCAAAGCATAAACAATTTGTTTTCATTTTGAAAGTACATATTTGAAATACTTGCTTAGGTTATTTTTTTTAGTTTATGGGTTTTTACACACTTAGAAGCGAATCGCGTAGTCGAAAGTAGGGCTATATGTAAAAAAATGCAATACACATAGCTCATTTTTCACAACATTCATAAAGAAGCACTTACACTTAATAGTAAAAGAGGATACAATTTCATGAGGATACTTTAATCAACAAATTTGTTATATATCTTTTGTAAAAATAAGTAAGAAAAACCTTTTATTAGTATGTGTTGGAAATGTCAGAATGTATGTGTGTAATCTCAATCTCATCTTTCTTTCTTTCTCATCTTTCAAAAGGCTCAATAAATCAAGGCAGATTTTTCTTGATTATATCAAAAGTTTAGTAGAAAGTTACTTTCTTAGAAGATAATACTAATTTTCTGTCTAGGGATCTGTTTGGATACAACTCCATGACCTATTTTTGTTGAGAAGAAACTCAGCCAGCCACTGCTGTTTGATGGTTTGAAGGATCAAAGAGAGCATTATAACAAGATTCTTTAAGAAAAAGAGATATATATATATATATATATATATATATATAAATTAAACATATTTTATACATAGTATGTTACGTGCTGAAAAATATTACAATTTACCACTAATTGTAAGCTTGATGTTTTGTATGAAAACAAAATTGTAGCGTAATGATTTTTGAGCATAAATATATTTCATTATATTAATTTTCAGTGCAACATTGCTTTAGAAATAAGTACCTATCTAATACAATTTATGTATTTAAAATATCCTACGACGCTGAAGAAATACTTGGTACTGTAGGTAAAACATTACCAAAAAAAAAAAGGAAAAAATAAGTTCGATAAACTTTTGTTCATTGAAAATTTTCTAAGCGCTCAAGTATCCGCAAAAGAGAAGATCTAAAGTTAAGAACTTTTCTAAGAGAATTAAAACTCTCTCTTTCGTCGTCGTCTTTTAACTCAATTGTAAAACCCATTACAGTGCCCATAAATTTAATAATTGTTTCGCATATTTATTACTTTTTACTGTAAACCTGATTATTTCGTAACCTAAGATAATTTGTATACATCACCAACCTATATATAGCATATCATATGTATGTAACCTGACGCCATCAATCGGCCTGAATTTTCTAAAATATTAAAAATCGCAATGTAAGTACGGGAAATGTTAGTCCGTTACAGTCTATAAAAGTCCACGGCTGTACAAAGGCTTGCACCACACGTTGTCTTATTGGAGGTATTTTGCTTTGGGTTGGCAACCGTAGTTTTTAAATATTTTGAGTTTTTATCAGGAAAGTGAGAGTTGTTATCAGGAAGATGTTGCTGCCCGTCTACTATTTCAGTTTTCCTCTGTCGCGTCTTACGTCACCCCCGGGACAAAATGGGCTAGTGGATATTCTTACACCGGTTCTACACGGTTATAAGTTATAATTGTATTAGTACCTACTATACTTTAAACTCGTATACGCACTGCTTCTCCCTATAATAAACTTATTTAACAGTTCAATACGCCCTGGAAACTTTTCGCCAAATTTTGAAACTGCATCGTAAATACTTTACACAAAAAGAAAAAAAAACTGCAAATCCGGTAATAATATTACTGTTTCATGTGGTAGGGCTATGCTATTAATGGGTCGGCTCGAACAGAATACCAGCAAAATTTTACTGGAAACGAGGCATTCCATTCCTCAGGGGTGACAACGCATCTTGACATATAGATTCTTAATCGAGAATAGATGTAGATGTCTATGGGCCTCAGCATACAATTACATTTGGTGGACTGTGTGCTCGTTTGTCACCCTAATTCAATTTAAAAAAAAACTAGCTAACACACCACTAAGGGGGATGATTTATTACTTGATAATGCTGGTAGATTTATTGTGGGTGCAACACGAGTAGGTCGGCACGACCAGCGGTAAAACTGATGCGTTTCGTGTTGTAAGTTACGAGAACGGGAGACCTATTTTAGCGGTAAAGGTACATTTCACCTTGTTCTGAGGAGAAATAACGATTATGCATTTTTAAGCAGGTAGTTTTGAGCTGCAGTATGTAATTAACATCAGGTGGACTGTGTTCGTTTATGATCCTTCTGTAAAAATGTACATCTACAACCAACATCAGATAAATAAGAACAAAGCTGTGTTGTCGCCCCTAAGGGCTAGTGTAAAATATCTTATAGCCTGTAATTATCTTTTGTTAATATTATTCATTTTTATTCCAGGTAAGCAAGTCGAATAGACTGATTATAAATATAACACTCGTTTGACTAACATTGGAACTCCGCCTGCTTCATAAAGGTAAAAATATATTCATAAAATCTGTTTTTTAATAGACGAGCATGTACATAAACATCACGTATTTTTTTATTCCACTGTTTTCTAATGTATTTTTATTTAAGAAATAAAGTGGATTATTTAATAAAAATAAATAAATAGTAAAATAACCAAAAGCGAAGTGTTTGAATGACCTGGTAAGATATGAAGAAAGTCGATGGATGCAATATGTGGCAATTCTTGGCTTGCCGGTTGCTCGTTTCTAGGCTTATGTTCAGCGCTAAGCTTGTGAATATTGAATGAATATTCAGCGGTAAGCTTGTGAATATGAACGTAATGATAATGATGTTGATGGTGAAAGAAATGAATTGTATGTAAGGACACTAAGAAATATAAAATATAACATTCCATCACCTATTTTGCCGTCACATAAAATTATTATGTATTATATTATGAGCCAAAGGGTTAGTGATTATTTACTATTAATAACTAATTATAATTTAAATTAATTTTAATCAGTTAGTATTATATAAAAATACAATTTGCCGTGTATTGTAAGAACGCTATCACCCCATTTGTTCTCGTCAGAGGTGACCTGGGAAGTGTTAGAAGTCTTATGGCTTCCGGTTGTTATTGGCGGTATTACTATCCCGTTTACACCCGACATGAAGTACTCCAACAGACGATCCATATTGAGTGCCTGTTTGGGCTACTGTCCACAGAAGCATCGGAGATGCGTTACGTGTGGTACTACAATCTTCAACCCGCCTGTCTATCATAACAATTAACGCATATCCCGCCCTCTTATGGGGGAGCCTCTTGTCCAGCAATGGACTTTTACAGGGTAATAAACAAAAAAAAGCCGTAGTAACCCGGGTTAGATCCTCCGTCGGAACCAACAAAATTGTTAATTGCAATTTTAAATGACTATTCATCATGTGCTAGGCGGTGAAGGAAAACATTGTGAGGCAAACCGGTATGTCTAAGAAATAAAAAAAATATATTTCGAAGACATACGCTTTGGGGCAGCGTGGCAGACACATCCTTGCCCTAAAAACCCTCTCAGAAGTGAAAGTAGGCCTGTACAGCAGTGGGATGAATATTAGGCTGTAACATTAAACAAATAAAAATAAAAAAAATTCGCAATCTTTTAAAAATCTATTCATTTTCTAACCCATTCTTACCCCGCATTCTTCAACTTTCAAATTTTCCAAACAGCTGTCCATAAATAGGTTGAACAGCCACGGGGAAGCTACACAGCCCTGTCTGACACCTTTATGGATGCCAAACCAGCCCGAGTAGACCCCGTTGATTCTAACACAAGCACTCGAGTCCCTATACAGAGACTTTAATGCCTGTATCAAACCAGCGCTCAACCTAAATGCGTTCAGCGTTTGCCATAACACATCCCTGTCCACTCTGTCATAAGCCCTTTCCAAGTCCATGAACGCACAAAAAACTCTTTGGTTTTTCGCCAAAAACTTCTCCGCGATCATGCGCATGGAAAAGACTTGATCTGTACACCCCATTCCCTTTCTAAATCCCGCTTGCACATCCCAAATTTTTTCATCAGTTTCTTTCATAACTCTTTCAATTAGTACCTTAGCATACAGTTTTCCCACAATGCTAAGAAGGCTGATACCACGGTAGTTTTTACAGTCCTGCTGTGACCCTTTTCCCTTATATATTGGGACTATCACGGCTTTGCACCAGTCTCCCGGTACCCGCTTTAGTTCCCAACATAAATTAAACAAGGTGTACAGCAGGCCTGCCACCACGTCCTCTCCAGCCCTTAGCATTTCGAGTGAAACTCTATCATATCCGGCTGCCTTACCTACTTTCATGCTTTTCATTGCTTTCATTATTTCATCCATACTTATCTCCCTATCTCTTTCATCTTCTTTCGGAATTTCTATTTCATTTAGTTCACACTTCTCCTCACTCATAAATTCGCTTTCAAAATATTCCTTCCATCTCTTTAGACTCAACACTTCATCATTCAGGATACAGCCATTCTCGTCTCGTATCGCATTCAATCTAGGCTGTTTTGTATTTCCCCTGGTATTTCTTACGAGTTTCCAGAACATTTTAATATTTGCCTGGAAGTTATCCGATATTCTTCTATCATTCCTATCCGTTCTTTCTTGCTTTTTCCTTTCAACTAATTCTTTTACTCTCTTATTTAAACGTTTAAACTCTGCCTTTTTCCTTTCATTCTCATCATTCTTACCACCAGAGTTACCAGCTTTGGTCGCTAGTAAATCTAGCCATGCTCTCTTCTTTGCTTCAACTTCCATACGTACCTCGTCATCCCACCATAACGTATTGTCTTTCCTTTCATTCATTCTCTTACTAACACCACATACTTCGGTAGCTGCATCCACTAAACCTTTCTTAACATTATGCCACACATTCTCCAAGTCTAACTCATTCACACACAACTCATCCAAATTACTTATATTTTCTCTCAGTCTGCATTTGTACTTGTCTTTCACATCTTCATCTTGTAACCTCTCAATTCTTATACGCTGTAACGCAGTGGTAGACACAGATGTCCTATGCCGCCAACGTCTGAATAAACCCCTAATTCGGCATAAGACCAGGTAGTGGTCCGTCCCTACGTTGGACCCCCGGTAAACCCTTGTATCCACTACTGCGCTCCTCATTCTTTCATCCACAGTTATGAAATCTATCATGCTTCTATCATCACCTCTTTCCCAAGTGTACATGTGAATCTTCTTATGACGAAAGAAAGTGTTCGTCACAAAAAGATTCCTTTCCACACATACGGTGAGGAGGCTTTCACCATTCTCATTTATACTTTCATCACCAAACGTTCCCAATATCCTTTCATAACCAAGCCTCCTCACCCCAACCCTTCCATTAAAATCTCCTAGCATAATAATATTTTCATTTCCCTTACACTTCATTAGCACCATCCTTACCATTTCCCAAAACTGCTCCCGGATATAAGTGGGCTTAGACATGTCTGGGGCGTAGACCCCTAACACAAACAACTTCTTTAAGCCCACTTTCATTCGTATCCATAGCAGTCTTGGGCTTACACATTCATACTCTTTCACACATTGGCCCATTCGTTCTGAAAGGATGATTCCTACTCCCTGGCATGCCCGCTCGATCTCGTCTACACCAGACCAGTATGCGGTATACATGCCAAGTGCAGTGACATCCTTCCCCTTCCTTTTCGTCTCATTTACACATAATACATCTATTCCTCTATCATACATCATATCGCATACTTCATCCATTTTATCATTCATTGCCCCACATACATTCAACGTAGCCAGACGGGCCTCTGCAATCCACTTTTCGCCTCTCTGGGAGACAGAACGTGACGGGTGGCGAACCTCGTCGCCGGTTTTCCTCCCGGAGATTCTTCGCACCCCTGCCCCATCAAAGGGGCGCCGGGAACTCGGGGCCATTTCTTTTACTTTTTGCCTCATGGTGCGAAAACTAGGGCGTGGCATATTTTACGCCGCTACCACACGGCGAGTAGCCGAGTCTGTTCTTTCGGCTTTGTCGCTCTTTTAGCACCACCCGGGGGAAACGTGTAGGGTGGGCCTAGGATTAGGTGGTCGAAGCCTACGGACGCGAGCGACTTATCCCCCTGAGGGTGAGTTAACCATCAAATGCCTTTTGTACGCCGATGATCAAGTCATACTTGCGTCGTCGGCGGCCGAGTTGCAAATGATGGTTACATTAATGAACAGGTCATTAAAAGAAAGGGGAATGAAAGTGAACGCAAGTAAGACGAAAGTGATGGTTTTTGAAAGAGATGAAAGCAAAACGGTATGTGAAATAAGAATAGAAGGAGAGTTAATTGAGCAAGTGGATGAGTTCGTATATTTGGGATGTGTATTCAGCAGGGATGGGAGATATGATAAGGACATTGAACGACGAGTGAATGCAGGAAATAAAGTAAATGGGGCTCTACACTCTATTGTGAAAAGTCAGAATGTGTCAAAAAAGGCACGTATGGCAATTCACAGTGCTGTATTAGTCCCTACTTTAACGTATGGCAGTGAAAGTTGGGTGTGGCAGAAGAAGCACGAGAGTAGAATAAATGCGGTAGAAATGCGGTCGCTAAGGAGTATGTTAGGGCTGAATCTGAGTGACAGGGTGAGAAACTGTGTGATAAAAGAAGAGTGTGGTTTGCAAGATGATGCGGTGACCAGGATTAAGAAAGGAATGCTTCGGTGGTTTGGTCATGTAGAAAGAATGAATGCGGAAAGACTGACAAAGCAAATATATGTTGCAGAAGTGAATGGAAGAGTCGGAAAGGGACGTCCTAGGCGGAAGTTTGTCGACCAAATTGGCGATATACTAAAAATGGGCCAAATTAAGAGTACCCTTAACCGACGAGCATGTATGCGTAGGTATATGAATGTGGAAGAGGCGAGAAAGGTATGTCAGGATCGTGCTAAATGGAAGTCTGTAGTCTCTGCCTACCCCTCTGGGTGACAGGCGTGAGTGTTTATGTTATGTTATTTTCTAACCGATATCTTGAACATGAATATATTTTTAATAACTTGTCGATGTGCCCATACCGGGTAAAACTTTTTCAGTTATTACCATCTTGAAATGTATCAGCGAAATCTTCTTACCCATCATAAATACGGCCATGTTATCAGAAAATATAAAGAATTGCTGTCCTGTTATTTTTTTTCTCGAAACTTAATTCTTTTGCCCATTTCGACTGAATTAATATAAATGTATCTTTTTCAATGCCATCTGGTTCTCTTAATGGCACTCGAAGTTAAGCTTCATTGTTTGAAGAATTCTCTAGTCGATTACAGCCGCTCCTTTTGGCTGAATGAAAATTTGGTATTTCGTTTCATTTATTTCTGAAAATAATTTATTTCATATTTTTAATAGAGAATTCCCAGATTTCTTCAGATTATTATTGGCTTCGATTTTTAATATTGCAAACAGCTAATAAAAATGTCGTCTTTTTTTCATCGAATTACTCCATACATTTATTTATCACTGACATACACCTTTAATGTTTGTAAAACGGAATTACAGTGGAAGTAAATATTTCTCTTTGGTGTGATGAAAGTATTTTGTTAACGCTTCCGAGCACTAACCTCTCCTCAATCCTAAGCCATGGCGACAATTATGCAACTCGAAAGGACTACCACGCTGCTTTGGTGCTTAATAACGTATACGCTGGATTTCTCTCGATGTTTTCCTTCACTGTAGAGCACATGGTTAATTTATACTAACCACTCTTCTTCATCAGTCCATATCGGACCTCTTACGTTGCAGATAGGATTTGTAATATCCACACTTCCCTTCTTCAGTGTAGGTCTGGCATAAACGAAATGGTCGTAGCACGTGCTGTTGGAAGCCATAATATTCTTATAGCATTTTACCAAGTCGATTCTTGCGCTTTCGTCACCCACGAGATGTAATAGTGTGATAAATTCTTGTACGTCGTCATATCGTCGCAAAGTTACTCGTAATTCCAACTTATCATTTTACTAACGCCTCACTGAAAATCCGACAAAGGGACTTCACATCAATTATAAAATAAAATTTACCTCAGCTTTGAAATGTTTATTAATATCGTTAAAAATTACAGTTGTGTGAATACAAACATTCAGTTGAAAATTTATTTAACGGATATTATAACCTCCATCTAAAAACTCAGCCCAGTCACATTCCATCAAAAACTAGAAAGGAATGAAATAATATAAAACACGCATACATCATTATCATCATCATTACAGCCTTTCACAAGTCCACTGCTGAACATAGGCCTCCCCCAAGTAATGCCACAAAGCACGGTCCTGAGCCACCTGCATCCATCGACTTCCTGCATGTCTTACCAGGTCGTCACTCCATCTAGTGGGGGGTCGCCCTACACTACGCCTACCGGTACGAGGCTGCCACTCGAGAACCTTTCTTCCCCATCGGTTATCGGTTCTTCGAGCTATATGGCCGGCCCATTGCCACTTCAGCTTACTAATCCGTTGGGCTATGTCGGTCACTCTGGTTTTACTGCGGATATCCTTATTTCTGAGTCTATCACGCAGAGAAACTCCGAGCATAGCCCTCTCCATAGCTCGCTGAGCGACCTTAAGCGTCCTCATACGGCCAGCAGTGAAGGACCACGTCTCAGATCCATAAGTCATCACTGGCAACACGCACTGGTTGTACAATCTAGTTTTTAGAGATTGAGGTATACCTGACGAAAAGATATGTCGTAATTTCCCGAACGCTGCCCAGCCGAGTTGAATCCGTCGATTGACCTCTCGGTCGAAGTTGGACTTACCTAGTCGGACTATTTGTCCCAGGTAAACGTACTCGTCAACAACTTCGAGCATAGTGCTCCCAACAACTACCGGCATAGGTGTGACATGGACATTGAACATGATCTTTGTTTTGTCCATGTTCATCTTAAGACCTATCCGTTGGGAGGCACTATTGAGGTCATTGAGCATAGTGCTTAAGTCCTCCAGCGATTCTGCCATAAGGACTATATCGTCGGCAAATCGAAGGTGAGTGATGTACTCGCCATTGATGTCAATACCGTATCCTTTCCAGTCCAGTAGCTTGAAAACGTCTTCCAATGCAGCGGTGAAGAGTTTCGGGGATATAACGTCACCCTGTCTTACACCTCTCTGCAGTTGGATAGGTTTCGAGCTCTGGTTCTGTACTCGGATAGCCATCGTAGCCCTACTGTACAAACACTTCAGCACTTCGATATACCGACAGTCAACTTGGCACCGCTGAAGGGACTGTAGCACCGCCCAAATTTCGACGGAATCAAAGGCTTTCTCATAGTCCACATACGCCAGGCAAAGTGGCAGATTGTACTCTTACACATACAGTCCTACAAAATACAGATTGTAAACACGCATACAGTCCTACAAAATATTCTTTGCTGAATGACGGCGGTAGAATTTAGGATAATATTTTACAGTAGATGGAAATTTGCTATTCGGAGAGAAGGGCTCTACCGCAGAGGACCTAGCTATTTGCATATTCAAACCCTCAGTTGTACGTCGCTGAGCGCAATGTTATGTTTACAATGTGATACCAATGTCGTCGAAATTAGATTGCTAAGAGATAGGTTTATTCCTTTGTTGAAAAAACTACTTTTTTTGGTTATCTTAACACCATTTACTTTATATAGAAAAAGGGAAATAAGGACTTGCCTTTATCACGCTTATTCTATAAAAAAGTTAAGACAGAGGAGAATACCTAGACAATATAAAAAAGACACTCAGTGGTACATTGTACACGTAACATCCCTCTCGGCGGTGTTAAACTTTAGTTTATAATGTACAAATTTTCACACAGGCTACCTGATGGTAAGAGAGTCCATCGGGGTAGGTTGCACCACCTGTTCCTGTCTTTAGGTTATATTCATTTGTAAAGTAATCCATCAGTTGATCGCATCTGGCGCCTTCATTGTTTGAATCTGGTTGTAAATGTCTAGAGACTGCAGTAAGTAGCCTTTTACTATAAGGCAGACTTTATACTTTATAGGCAAAGACACCTACCTACATACATCTATTTTGGATTAAGTGCTTGTCAAATAATACTTTATCTAAAATATCTTTTAACTTTTAGCCGAATACGTGTGCATTAACATGCTCTATGGACTAATATTATGTTAGTCAGCGACAATTTCCTGGCCAAGCGGCAACTTATGTGCTTACAGCGTAGCTGCAAACTAGATAGTTATTACGTTTAACAACAAACACAAGTACCGCTATAATCAACTTCGCGTTTGCTTCTATTTTAACTTACTTTTTTAATCTTCATGATTTACATTAGAATCGGGTTGGCAATTGTGAATTGCAATTTCGTCGTGCTCTGATTAACTACGTGCTCTGCGGTTTCTTTTTATACCTCTTTTTTTAAAGAATGAGTGTGACAAAAGATCAAACAGTCCACTTGATGGTAAGTAGATGCTGTGGCACATAGACTTCTAAATTTATCCTCGATTAATAATCAAAACGCAGATGTGTTGTCAACCCTGGGGACTAAGATAGAATGACTCGTTTCCAGTAAAAAAGAGTCTCCGGATCTCTACACTCACTATACGAAACACAGCAGTATTAAGCTGCTATTTTACGCTGGTATTCTGTGACAGCGTCCTTGTGAGTCCCGGTCTAGCTGGCCCATTCGTGCTATAAACCATACTATAGCTCGTGGAAATCTTCAACCAGCTTTAAACAAAGAAAGGTACAGAAGCTTTGTCATCTCTGGGGGTAAAATGAAATGACTCACAGCCTGGAATCATACTGGCACTCTACGACACCCTCCGACTAGATCACGGCAGTGCAGGCACTGAAATGTGGTAGCAAAAAAAAGGTGGCGTTTTTATACATAGTAGAGCCATGCTGCAATTATATTAGAAGTATAGTTGTAGCACGAATGGGTTGGTTCGACGGGGGAAGAACCACGCACTCACAGAATACTGGCGTAAAATTTCCTTTCCGTGCGTATCAGCGTGAAATAATAGCTTAATGCTGCTGTGTTTCGTATGGTGAGTGTAAAGAACCGGAGACCCTTTTTACTGGAAACGAAGCGTTCTTCTTCCTCAGGTCTTTCCATCTTAGTCCTCACGGCTGAGTATCTGCATTTTGATTCGTAATCGAGGATAGCTGTAGATGTCTATGGGTCACGGCAACCACTTACCATTAGGTGGACTGTGTGCTCGTATGTGACCTCATTCTATAAAAAAAATCGTGAAGAAATTGTATGAGGAATAAACTTTTTCGAAGATGTGTGAAATCCGCTAATTTGTACAGGAACAGCCCAGCTCTCTAACTGTTCCATATCCTAATCTAAAATGAAAAGAAGCTTAGGGGCCCAGCTTGGGTCCTAGTGTACATGCTGTTAATAATGAAATATTTTTAAAACTAAATGTCCTGATTCCACAAGCGAATATTTTAATTACACTCGACGATATTAATGTTGCAGTTTCATCGCATGTAACGTAAGCAAATACCAGGTCAACGTAAATCGATCGGGTAAGACGATAGCATGGCATCATCATGGCGCCTGGTGTCGTAGCGCAACAAATTACCCGTCTATTAGATACGGGGTACGTGAGCAGGGTTTACATATTAAATTGAAGTCGAACCCTGTTTGTGGTGCAATTGATAGCTTTAAGCGTTTATGTTTATTTTTTTTTATTAAATACTTTATTGTAATAAAATGAAAGTTTAAAATATTTCAATAATTATACAATATAAGTTTCACTGAGGAAAATATAAATGTATTATACAAAGCTAGCTCGTATTGCCATAGGCGAGATAGGTGGATTTCTCTGAAAATGTCTTGTGACTTCTAAAAAATACACTACTATTTTAATAAATTTACAGCTCTTCTTAAAATTTTAGATGACTATTTACAGAATACTTTCTATTAAAAACGTAACAAACGCTGCAGCGATTATATATTTAACAGTATTAGATTTATATAGCGGAACCGTATCTTACGTGTATACTAATACGCAGTGGGAAGTTTTTTTTACTAATAGATTTGTGTTTTACGTATTTGGTATCACAGTACCTATAAATTATAATATTATACACAATTTGTCTAAAAAAACTCATTCATCATTGTATTGGAAATCAATTTCAATTGTTCATTTGTATTATTTTTCTCTGCAATTAATTATTGTAAAACTATTAAAAATTAAAAAAATCCTCAATAGCTTGCATTCTTATGAATCTCATTCTCTCTCAATCTCAATCTCTTGCCAGGCAGAGGTTGTTCAGCCCTTTTCGACGACCCTTTGTCATGTCATATTAAAAATACTTACATTCGCAAAAAAAATTATGGGTCTCTCATGGGCAAAAAAAATTGGATTAGTAGTTTAGGAGTCAATCGCGGACAAACAACGTGACACGTAATTTATATATATATATATATATACCATTTACCGTAATTTATATATATTGACCCATTCTGTATATATATATATATATTGTTTTTATACACCATTTGAATTTGATTTAATTAGATTGACATTTTGAGATAAAGAAAATTATAATTTTCTTTTAATTAATTTATAACTATATTTATAACCCTTAAAACGGTAGCATAATTTCTGAAATGTTACATTACTTAATAAAGACATTCCTAACAGTAATATTACCTTATATTTCTGAGTAATTTAATTTTGAACGTATATTTATGAAAAATTGTGAAAAAATTATTTCAAGCACAAGCACAATTTCAAGCACACTCTTCCGTAAATACACCTTGCACGCTTAATGATTATGAATTTTTCATCACTTTTTGAACTCGTTTACCGAGTTTAAAAAGTGAGAATGTTCTCTATATCGCGCTTTTGTATGTTCACCGATTTCTCGAAAACAATTGCACCGACTTAAATGATTTTTAATAGGTTTTTTTTAAAGGTTAGTTTTCAGTAGTTTTTTTTTGTCAAATTAATTTAAAGTAAAATTCCATCCATAAAAGTGGAAAAATGGACGTTGAACTTGTGATGTTCCGTAGATCATTCGAAGGGTAAAATAATAAAAGCTTTAAAAATTATTTCCGACTTGTAAACTAGATGCATAAAATTTCCACATTATAGATTCGGAAGCGTGGGCTCTACTCGTAATTCTTCAAAACACTATGTCTTAGCGCGGACTTCAGTATAATAATAATAAATCATAAACACTTTCGCCTGTCACCCAGAGGGGTAGGCAGAGACTACGGACTTCCGTTTAGCACGATGCTGACACACCTCTCTCATACATTTCCGATCCGAACGCATACATTTTCGTCGGTTAAGGTACTCTTAATCTGGGCCATCTTCAATATTTCGCCAATATGGCCGTTAAACTTTCATCTCTCTTCCCGACTCTGTCGTTCACTTCTAATATTGATAGATTAAATATAACTTCTAATTAATATTATATATTCTATAAAAATTGTCTCCGGTCCTTATCACTCACCCTACGCAACATTGATTCTTTCCCAGTCAAGCTAACCTATATGAGCTCCAGCTAACATTTAGCAACAGTATAACTACACATATAGATAAACCCCACTCAATTATAATAATGTTATTAATAACCTTATTATGTTACTAAAACTAATCCAAAGTAAGTTTTGTGTAAGATACATTTTGGGCTTAATTTTGAGTTTTACTTCCGATTGAACTTGTTGCTGCTAGATAGTATTTAAACGAAATTTAGCGAGACGAAAGATATCTAAATTAATTCCTTCACTTGAAACAATGTAAAGAATTTAGTTGCTATTTTCGTGATCAGTGCACTTCAGTAAGGAATTTTTTTCTTTTTTAATTCACTACTTGAATGACTGGACGTATGGACTATGTAGCTCTGTACTATTGACCGATTAACAGCGGCATTGCGTGTTCAAATCCCGCAAGGAACGAGATTTATATTTATGTATGTAAATCGCCTCACCAATGTAGGAGAAAACGATAATGTGAATAAACGAATTACTTTATAGAATTGTTTGATCTGGTATAAATAATATAAATGATAGTATTAGTTTGCTGTATGGAAAAGTAGTTAAGCGCGCAAGCAGCGTGCCTTCTGATTTAGGATACGGGGTTCTAGCTTGTGTTCTCAAAATTAAACCAAATCAATAGGAATTCACGTTGTACCACGTATCGACGCGACGAGCAACGTTGCGTGCACCCTGATAATTATACATTATTGCTAGGACAACTGTCAATGCATAATTATCTGTAGCAATTCAAATGTTATAATAACTGTGCATTGAGTTCTTTATAACGATTTATACCCGCCGGTACCTCTAAAATAAATGTTTGCAATTTAAAGTGATGTCCCACGTCGACGGTAGTGAAGGCTAACGTTTATGTCTGATGAGTAAAATATTTTTCGAAGAAGGCAAAAAAGCAGTGAGGTATTAGGTCTTCTCAGGTGACAACAAAAACCTAAAGGACTGAGTGAGGACTAAGATGAAATGCCTCCTTTCCAGTAAAAGTGTCTCCGGTTCTCTACACTCACCATACGAAAGACAGCGGCGTTCAGCTTATATTTTACGCTATTATTCAGTAAGAGCGTAGTTCTTCCCCAGTCGAGCCGAACCATTCATGCTACAATTATACTACTGATATATGTACTTGAATTGGCAGTACATAGACTAAAACTGGAACGATATTTGGGGGGGGGGGGCGCTGTAAAAGAAACCGAAGAAGATTTGATACCGAAAGAATCCGAAGAAGATTTGATACCGTGAGTTTTTTATAGCATGGGGGTGACAAAACGAGTACACAGTCCACCTGATGGTATTTGGATGCTGTGGCCCATAGACATCCATCTAGATTTATCTTCGTTTAAGAATCAAAATACTGATGCGGCGTCACCTACGACTACGATGGAATGCCTCGTTTCCAGTAAAAAGGGTCTCCGGTTCTATACTTTCACCATACTAACCACAACAGCATGCAGCTGCTACGAGTATTTTACGCTGGTATTCTATGAGTGAGTGGTTCTTGCCCCCTTGAGCCTACACATTGTTGCTACAACTATAATATAGGTTAACGTGACTCTACCACGTAAAAGGTATAGTTAGTGTAATAAGATAACTGTAACTGTAACTTATGGCGTTTTAAGTACGCTTTTGTTTTCCACAATTCGGATTCGCTTACGACAGATGTCAAATATCCAAAAGGTTCGAATCGTCTGATACTTCGTTCATCAATCCGCCTGCCATTTATTATATGATTATGGGAAATCATAGAATTTTATATTATACATGTATTTATAGTAGTATAGTATTCTATGTGGGAAATAAAGTCTATGTCTGTCTATATACTTGCAGGCTGGTCAAGAAAAAGAATCAGAAATTCTATCTATAAACGATTATACCTCCAACTTTAAATCTACTTTTGAATTTTATATTACTTACTGATAACTCTATCATCATCATTACAGACTTTCACAAGTCCACTGCTGAATATAGGCCTCCTATAAAGAATGTTACAAAGCATGGTCCTGAGCCGCTTGCATCAGTCGTGTACCTGCATGTCTTACCATGTCGTAACTCCATGTAGTCGGGGCTGCCCAACACTACACCTACCGGTACGAGACTGCCACTCGAGAACCTTTCTTCCCCATTAGTTGTCAGTTCTTTGAGCTATATGGCCGGCCCATTGCTTCATAAGGTGGATATCGTTATTTATAAGTTTATCATACAAGGAAACCCCGAGCATAGCCCTCACCACAGTCCGCTGAGCGACCTTGAGTATCGTCATACGGTCAGCATTGAAGGACCAGGTCTAAGATCCATATGTCGTCGCTACAACTTTAAAAAAAAAATCTAAATAATATTAATATAGGTTCAGCTTCAATAAAACGTGAAATAAATAGGATTTAGAGAGAGAGAGAGGCATTTCAGAGATTTATAGGATACGGATTATAATTACAGGGGATAGCCACGTAGTGTCTTTATGGGCCGATTTCTCGAAGTTTAGCACGTAACCTTAATTTATACAATAGATATTCCTGAATGTCCTCCCCAAATTGCCTCGAAGTAGCTAGTCCCATTTCACCCCTCAGATATACGAGTACGGCTGGGTTTTCTAAAGGAATCGTATATTTTCTCCCCTAATGTTTTTAGATGTTATATTTATATAATATTTATATAAACCTTCATTATATAAATATTCTTTTATCGATGTTGGCTTAAGAATATTGAGACTTTAACTATTCCCATTGAATTTTCTGTCCTTTTTCGTCATGTTCAATATTGTTCGCGGTGACATCTTTTGGCAAGGCTGATTACTTTTCTGAAATGTTCGAGTACTTTTTGATGTTTTAGGTCTCACCATTATCGTCATCATCATCATCATCATTATTACAACCTATCAAAAGTCCACTGCAGAAAACAAACCACCTGCAATCAAGGTACCAAACACGGCACGGCCCTGAGCCACCTGCATTCACCGACTTCCTGCAGCGCTTGGCAAGTCGTCACATCATCTAGTGGGTTTTTTATGTCTTTGGTTGGTTGGTTTTTTCGTCATGTTCAATATTGTTCGCGGTGACGTCTTTTGGAAAGGCATGATTATTTAGAAATGTTTTCTATACAGTATATTATTTATCTTACAATCACTATTAAAAAAGGTCTCCAGTTCTAAGCATTCACCGTACGAAATATAGTCAGCCTTTGTCGGCTCCGTTCCGCAATGTCTTTGCATTGATTTGCGGCGCTGAGAGCATTGGGTTCGAATCCCACACGGAACAATTATTTGTATAGCTTATAAATAATTGTTCCAGGTGTGGATGTTTGTCTTTGTGTACTATATGTTGGTTTTTATTATATATGCCTTTTGCTATCGTCTGAGTCACTTTGTATGGAGTACTGCATTTAAAACGTTACCGTCGGCAGTTTAGGTGTCAACGATCATGCGGCGTCTGATGGTGACTACTGCCGCCCATAAATAAATGCAATAATAGGGGAATTGCAGGTGTGCTGTTGACCTCTTAGAAAGGGTAGGCTCTTTTCTTGAAGGTCCCTAGGTCGTATTGGGTTGGAAAAATCACTGATTCCATAACCGATTCCAAAAAGTAGAAATTGCCTTCACGATACAGGAAAAAATTTACGTTTAGGTAATAATAAAACGCTGGAATTCTGTGCGAGCGTGGCCGTTCCCTGGTTTAGCCAACCCATTCATGTGGCGGTCATAATGAAGTGCAGCGTGGCTCTACTACGCCCTATTTTACATCTACAAGTGGTAGAGCCACTCTGCAGCTATATTATGGATGTAGCAAGAATAGGTCTGCTTGAACACGCTCTTACAGAAAACCAGTGTAAAATAGCAGCTTGATGCTACTGGGTTTCGTATGGTGAGTGTAGAGATCCGGAGCCCCTTTCTTACTGGAAACGAGGCATTCAATCTTAGTCCTCAGCGGTGACAACGCACCTGCGTTTTGATTCTTAATTGAGGATAAATGTAGATGGCTACAGGCCACAGCATCCACTTACCAGCAGGTGGACTGTGTGCTCCTTTGTCATCCTTATTCTATGAAAAAAAATCTGTCATATTTATGCCATATAGTTTTACTTGTCAGTTATCGGCAGTCCAACAGTCGTCTTTAACAACACCTACGGATAGAATTAAGTTATGGATTCCCCTATGATGTCACTACACGTCAGAATGCGTTAAGTCCGATAATGTCGATAAGTCTCATGCTTTCTCTATCACTTTAAGTGAAAGTGGCTGTGACACCACGAGACTTACGACGTCTTATAATTGAGTAGCGGTTGAGTATTTGGCCATAAGTGTGAATAGTGTGAAAAGTGTGAGAATGAGGCCGGTTAATTAATGTAATTGCTGACTTATACGCTAAATAAATACACAGGTTTAATTTAAAATAATGTCCTCCAGACCGAATATCGGTCACGGTGTGCCGTCTTAACGGAAACTAGCCATCTCTGCAGGAGAGGATTATAATGCCCACGTGTTTGTACACTTAGAACTACAAAAAGCAATATAAAAAAATACATAAAGCCGACAGAATAATTATGGATTCGTATAAAAGTCATTCATTCATTCCTGAGTGCAGTTTTCTTGTGAGGCTGCCATAGGTTAATGTAATCTGCCTATAGCTGCAGCATACACGCACGATGGCAACTCGGAAGTGACAGATCCGCCCTCATCGTCAGAACCGTCCGTAATCTAAACGCCGACTGTCACTAGAAAATAAATTATAACACTTTAATACTTTATAAAAATCATTCATTCATCATTGAGGATAAGTTGTACATTGAACTAAGCTGTAAGATATTATCTAATTTTAAACAAGCACAGATTACACTCTCATAGTCAGATGGAACGATAATGCGATACGACCGAAGAGAAATCAGGCGCAGTACCTATGACCTACAGCTTTAATGCTTGTTCGAGGCGTGGGGTCAAAACACCGCCACCGCCACTTCCTGACTCTAAGCTAACCGAGAATTTCTCGACAGAAAATTCCCGTAAGTTATTAATTCGGTTTAAAAAACGGAATTCATTAAATAATATTATATTTCGTATTAATAACAAATTACTAAAGTAAAAAGCAAGAAGAGATCGTCATAATTTATTATCACAAAAGTTACCAGCAAATAATTTTCTAAACGTTTCTTTGCAAACAAAAATAGCGCGATGATAAATTTTGAGATAATATTTCCACAACGGATGAAAGTTTGCTATCGGGAAAGAAGAGCTGTAAGGCGGAGTGGGCCACCTTGCTGTTTGCATATTCAAACCCTCTCGATGCTGCGGGAGCTGGAGTTTGCTCGTCGCCGACTTGAATTTTATATCCGGAATACCATTCTCTTGTCGCCGCGATATTATTTACAATGGGTTTTTGTGTTATTACAAATTGAAATAAAACTTTTATTTTTCCTGTGTATTATAAAAATATGCAACGTATATATTATCCATAATATTTTATAGTAATATACATACACCTACTCAAAATCGGTGTTTATTACAAATTTACGTCATTAGAAAAAAATTCTAAATGATTTTTCATAAAAACGCATTTACTATAATTATTTTCACCGACAATATGTTTGTGTTATAATAAAATAACAACTTTTATTTTTCCTGAATATTGAGAAAATATGCTACGTGGTAATTAATAATATTTTACAGCAGTGAACATCTATTCATAGTCGGTGTTTATTGCGAAGTTACGTCATTTGCACATTTTTCTAAATATTTTTTTCTAATGGCGTATTTTTTCGTTACTTGTACTCTAACAATGTTCTAATTTAATAATAACAAGCTAGATTTTGTCACTAGATGACATAATTCCCGTACGGCGTTGGAGGTTCTGGGTTTATATATTCGACCGTGCATTGGCGGTGTAAGAATATCCACTGGCCAATGTCGTGTCGTCTCAAGCGACATCCACGGGATGTCGCTTGAGACGACAGATGTAAGCAAACCGGGAGATGGACAGCAGCGTCTTCCTAGTAACAACTAATATAAGGAAACTGCCGTTGCCAACCCGCCTGCCAGGCGTGGCAACTATGGCACATATCCCCTCTAAGATGGTAATCTATGAGGAAGGCCATGTTCAACAGTGGACTTTTGATAGGATGTAACGGTAACGGTTTTTTATAACAAGTCAAGATTGCGCCTACTGTTTTTGTTCCGGTTTAAACGACGTATTAGGCATTTCACTTTATTGTTCTGTAGTGACCAAACACCATTGTTCTTCTTTTTTAAAGTTGATCAAATGTCTGGGGTGCGGTAGCCACTTACATCAGGTCAATTGTTAGCACTCTTATTCAGTTCATTTTTAATTTAAGCCTCTTGAATTGTAGACAGGTATTTACATAAAACTAAATAATTGTTATACATACAAATATTTTTGATATTTTATATACAGTAAGAAATTACGTTAGTCATGTACCATGATCACTAAAACTCACCTCAACAATGTGCAACCCGATCGTAAATCAAAAAGAGTCATATACAGAGTCGAACGGTATAGTCGACCGGAATATTCTGAATGTCCCATAGAGCCTGCTTTGAATACGGTACTAGTTCACAATGTACGCCTTGTTTGTTCAAGCGGGATACGGAATCATTGTGGGACTCGGGGCGAATATAAATTGCAGTTCGTGAAATGCTATGATTTCGATTATTATTGCCACAATTAATTCTAAACTTAATGATCGTTAGGCTTTTAAATCTTATCTGTGTAATTAATTTGCTTTTATTACGTTAATAACGTTGTATGGGCAAATCAATTTATGAAATTATGAAACTAATTACAGTAGCATGTATATTATGTTCACATAAGACTATTAAATACGTGTTTGGCGTTGGATAAGAATTTCAGACGCAATTCGCACTTAAAAAGTCTATGTCAAGCCTTACCGTCTACGTCTAATCATACATAGTAAAGTTACAGCCTATATACGTCAACGTCATACCTTTATATATCAACGTTTTAGCAACGTCTTTTCCTGGGGCTTTTGTATTTTTAAGTTGGACCGAGGGCCAGTTTGATCTATCCAAGGCAGATGTCCGGCAGCTCGTCACTTTAGTGGCGGGTCAGCGTGGCTTTGGGATCATCGCATTTAAGGTCAGGTTGTGGCTTTTGTGTGGCATATAGTTTGCCGTTATAGTCTTAAATCCCAGAAAGAACCTCAAGCTTTGACGTGTGGACTTCGTCGTCATACATCTGCAGTTGTGACTTCACCCGAGCTTCTGAGCAAAAACCTTGTTTCGCTCTGTTGCCGCTTGAAGCGCAATTGCATTAGAGCAACGCAGGTGCCGCCCCACACCTTTCCTCACAAGCTTGATTAGGGTCACCTGTTTCGATAGCGTTGCCGTTGTTGCCTCACGCCTTCTTTTCATAAGCTGAAATGTTTCATTTGAGAACTTCGACTTCCGGCCCATATAGGTTGCTTGTCCCAAAACCCGTTTCCCTGCCCTGTTCTGCCCTCAGCCCTTAAGATCTTGACCACGCTGATACGGTCCACGAATATCCAACGTGGGTCTCAGAGCATCGAATCGATTTTTAAGTTACAAGTGTAATCGTTGGAAGCCAGTTTCGGTTTGAAGCAGATTTGATCGAAGCGTGGACCTCATCAATCGGGATATTTCAATCGTAAAATCGATATTAAGAGTTCCTCAATCAAGTTTGTAATCGCTTTCGGTATTGAATTTGTTAAATTTGCCTTTTGTCCGTCCCAAAAATTGCGGTGTCTCTAAATCGATTCGACGCTCCTGTGCTTACCCACCTAAGTTACTTAAGACCCCAGAAATGTCTTCATAAACAGTTTCAACTTCATCTTGCGAATTTTCTAAAGTCAGGGGACAAACTAGTACAATCTTTAGAGGGTATCTCTTTAAGACTTCAGATAATTTCAGTACTAGGTGTCCCCGTGTCGACACACTAGAGATTTCTATAATGTTGCCAGTGAGGAGCCTATGGACGATGAAACTTACTCTGCCTTGAAAAAGGTCGTCTCCCTCCCGAAAGTATAGCAGATGGACTGATTGCAGGCTGTATCCTGCTCCTCTCTTCGGACTTAAAACTACTAGTTCGTAAATATGTACGTACGATAATTTGCTCTTAATCGCGACGCTAGGCTCGCGGGTTGGCGATACCAGTGCCAGACACATCGTACCTGTATCACTTCTACCCATCACAGACCTCCCATCCGTGGAAAGGCATAAGGCCTCCTTTTTTTGGCATTTTCTTTAGTCGGCTCATACGAAATCCACGGGATGAGACGAATAGCAGTATTCGAGGCCGCTGCCATACAAGTAGCCATACTCTACAAAAATAGCTAAACTGGTTAATTAAGCTCGGAGATTATGCATAACTTCGATAAAAAATAGAATCGATTTGATAATCCGCCATTTGGCAGTTAGATGAAAACGAATAATCGAAGAAGAAATCACAAGCGAAAAAACTTCAAAAAATATAATACATAAGAATTTTCTTTAAAGTAAAATTTTAAGTTTTTAAAACCTATTTTGTTTTTTTAATCAAAGGTGAGATCATTTTATGCATATATTATGTATATTGTATATTCACCTGCGTTGAACCTCTACGAATAATTTAATATTTGCCTTTACAGTTAACGCATGCGTGCTTCATGCATATTTTTTAAGATTTACGTATTTAGGTTAAAAGTGTTTGTTTACGAAGTGTATGAATAATACATAAAACATAATAATAACAATATTATATTATATCTGCACTGTTTGTAATGAATTGCGTATTTAAATTTGAAACTCCTTTTTTAATACATAAACATAAATTCTCACGCCAGTCACCCAGAGGGGTAGGCAGAGACTACGGATTTCCATTTGGCACGATCTTGACACACCTCTCTCGCCTCCTCCACATCCATAAACCTACCGCCAATAGGGTATTTTGTCATGTAAAAAATATCAAAAAATATATATTTATGATAGTTTTTGTAAAAAAAAAAGAACGAGAAATATTGATTTCTATTTATAAAAATATACCTATTATAAATTTTATAATTCAATTTTAAAAATACTTTTTATCTGTGCCTCAAATCTTCAAAATACTATCTGCAATATTACATTCCATCGTGGTTAAGTAAGTTTCAAGTTATCATTACGATTGTTGAGTTTTATTCCGAATTTTATTGAATACCAGCGTCAAATAGTAGCTTAATGCTGCTGTGTTTCGTATGGTGAGTGTAGAGAACCGGATACCCTTTTTACTGGAAACGAGGCATTCCACCTATGTCCTCGCGGATGACAACGCATCTGCATTTTGATTCGTAATCGAGGATAGATGTAGATACCTATGGGTCACAGCAACCACTTACCATTAGGTGGACTGTGTGCTCGTTTGTCTTCCTATCCTATATAAAAAAAGGCATCATGGAAGACGGATTCGTGAAAGCAGAAAGTACTGATTAACCAAGGATAAATACATTGATGATGGCAATGTTATCAGATTTTTGTTCTGCTGAGTTGAGGAATGTTAAAACATCGATGTAAATACCTATTACTAACTTTTGTTTATACAATGACACAATACTAGGTCAGACTGTATTGTGATAATACAAAGTTATGTTTATCTATGATTACAATTGTTAGCAATCATTAGTTATAATACCTAAGATAATGCAATCTATTACAAAATTTGACTTGCAATACCTATCACCTCATGATGTTTTGTTTTGTATAAACGACAGTTAAATTTACAGACAGTCATACTTATCAAAATGAATTTCACAGAAGTTGTCTAGTTTTTGTAAAGGATATATACGGGTAACCAAGTATTTCTCACATTTAAATAAGTTGCCACTAGAATCCATAACTTCCGTGGCGTTCATATACTCATATTTTCGCATTCAGGCATTACACACCAATGATAAAGAGAATAACTCAACATTAAACTTCCAAAAATATCTTATTCCTTCGCAAAATCGGCAAAATCCTAGGGCAGTGACGTCACGAGTTTAACAGTTTAATACTAACTTCCTTTAGTTGTGTTGTGCGCAGTGTTATTTAACTTATAAAAATGGTTAAAACAAAATCAAAGAACACCCGAATAAATAAATTTGCACATTATCAAGTGACCACTTTTCATGTCATTTCGACGTCCAAGGTACGCGCCAAGTTAGTACCTATTAGTTGGCATTCTGCCCGCGTTCGAGAGTGTTTTGTTGAGGGGTTCTTGTTCCATGAAAGCGGAAATTGCACAATGTTTTCAGTAATTCGTTCAAGGCTTAAAACATATGTTTTTGAGAATTTTTTTTATTATTTTTAAGATCATACGCACTTTACCGTATACGCTATAGCTGTAATACCTACTTAAATTAAGAAACTTGGGCCTGCAGTCATCAATTTGCCAGGCAAGCGTTTTTATTTTATGAAGAGGTTTTTTTTTATTTAGAAGTAAAGAAGACAAACGAGCACTGTCCACCTGATGGTAAGTAGATACTGTGTCCATAGACACATTCATTTATCTTCTATTAAGAACCAAAGTTGCGTTCGTTATCCACTCCTGAAAACGAATGTGGAATATCTTATTAATAGTATAAATGATCTTCAATTCTCGCCACTTATTCCAAACAGCAGCGTTATGGTGCTATTTAAAATCCATAATTAGACTGCTTTATAGATAATTGTGATGAGTGAAAAAAAATGAGCGTTTTCAATATTTCGAAGATATGGATGTTATGTTAAAACCCAGAATGTTACGAGTACACTATTTAATAATGTGACTTTTAAAATGCCCGTATAAATTTCAGATGTATGCATGCATGTTCTTTCGTCGTATTCCTTAACTAATTACAATTCATTGCAGCAGAGGTCAGCCTTACATTGGTCCAATAGGTCATTATTAAAACCAAATCATATCGAGTTATCGATAATTGAACTATCGATTAGCTAGGATTAATTTATTCCGTGGCCAATAGCTATTTTATTTAATTTGAGCTACCAAATATTGGTAGATTTTGCAACGGCTTTATGAAATTAGTAGTTTTGCTTAACCAGACAATAATGCGGTTTTATGTTCCATACAAATGAATGATATATAAACTACTAAAAAAGCTGTGTTATAAAATAAAATTTACATTAGATTTATATCAGGGATGACCGAATATTCAATATAATATGGATGGTTACGGAGTCGTGCATTCTATCCATAATAATTGTTTATGCAAATTCAAATTGGATGATCGTTAATTATTGTTCTATCTATAATTTAGTTAAACTTATATTATAAAATTAGTTTATTATAATTACAGACTTCGAAGCATTCTTTGTTCTCAGAGTTGACAGCGCATTTGTGGCGTTCTTTGTTTGAATTTGTTAGCAATCCATGGTTTGCAATAGCAATTTTACATCTGATACCATGTTAGCTTCTTTATCTTTCTAAATATATTTTGTCACAGTCTATATACATCTACCAGCTAGTCACAGCACACATCCCCTGATTTCTGGGAGTATCAGCACAGTGTTAGCTTAGAGGATAAGCTCTTACCGTAAACTTTATGGTAATGGAGCACCCCAAGTTCGAACCCATCAAAACGTCGTGAGGAAACCTGCATATTTGAGAAGTAAGTTATTTCAAGAACATGTGAAATCTGCCAGCACGCACTGGAACAGCGCGGCTGAATAATTGCTCCGTATGACTCTAATTTCAAAAATAGAAATAGGTGTTATGCGTTGCAAATAAATTAAGTTGATTTCTAGTTGTGCGTTTTATTAATAATTAGGTCATATATTTGATCAGAGCCTTTTTATGAATTATTAGCTAGCCTTTATATAAATTATTAGCTAAAATTTGACTACGATAATATGTGGCAATTAAGACTTAGATAGTAAATTTAACAGTCTCGGAAAGTCCTCTTTAATCTTGAAGACATTCGGACATTCTATTCGGACGGAAAGGCTGACGCT
This sequence comes from Parnassius smintheus behrii, assembly GCA_036936625.1. Taxonomy (NCBI): domain Eukaryota; kingdom Metazoa; phylum Arthropoda; class Insecta; order Lepidoptera; family Papilionidae; genus Parnassius; species Parnassius smintheus. The sequence continues at coordinate 10,620,243 of JAUPFT010000020.1, read as the reverse complement.
GTTTTCCATCGGTGGATAGGGGTTTTATTTCATAAAATTCAATGACGACATCCTTATACTGTTCTATCAGCATCATTATTATTACAGCGTATCAAAGTCTATTTTTGAACATAGGCCTCGCCCATAAATAGCTTCATAGAGAGAATATTTGCCATACTTACCAGGCTTTGTTGCACGCACGGATGGCTTAGCAATCGCAGTTTTTTCTTCTTATTAGGAAGACACTGCTTCTCGTTAATTCCTGTTTAAATTTCCCTCTGTCGCCTTTACAAGAGGTATAGGATGGGGGTAGATATATAAGGTGGTGGTAGAGATATAAGGTAGTGGTAGATACAAGGTAGTGCATTTTCCTACGCCGCCACTGCACGGTGATACTACTTTATAATTTATTTATTTTCATTTTATTAACAGAATACTAAACGCGACGAAGCATAATTTTATTGGTTAAAAACTTCCTTGATATATATTTTAAATCCAGAACGTGATACCTCTTTAAAATCAAAGAATTTATAAGAAAATTCCCGCAATGTATCGTCACGAACGTGAGCTTCATTGCTTTCTCAAAGAAATTTTAAATTTGTTTTATGGAAGGATTTTCAGTTATTCTACTTTGTATAAGTTTTGCAGCGCAATGTTCTATAAGAAATCTAACATTTTATATTCAGGCTCTATTCTTAATATCGGTATGTGACAACTTAACGGGTTTTGTAGCATTTTTATCACAGACGTGTGTTACAGGAAAAAAGAATCCATTACACTGCCTCTCTAATAAGATTTTATTTGATTTTGTATTAACTCACTTGTAGGTGTCCGACCGCGTAATAGCAGTTTAATAATAACCACTAACCACATATCTTTCCGTGGGGGTCACAAGAAGCAACGGAGGGGAACTGACACGGGTGATGGGCAACATCACTTTCCTGGTAACAGCTCAAAATAATAAAAAACTGCAGTTGCAAACCTGCCTGCCAAGCGTGGCAACTATGGCAAAAAAATCCCCCAATTGAAATTGAATTGGAAGTGGTATGGGCCTATTATGCGAAGTGAAACAAATCATGTAATAGGAAGAATGTTTGCTATGAAAGTGGGTGGATATAAGAATAAAGAGTCTCTAAGAAAATATCCTATACCTTTAAACGAGCAATTCTTGTATATATATATATATATATATATATATATATATATATATATATATATATATATATATATATTTATATATAATCGGGATCTCGGAAACTGCTCCAACGATTTTCATAAAATTTAGTGTCCAGGGAGTTTCGGGGGCAATAAATCGATCTAGCTAGGATTTATTCTTAGAAAATGACTTTTTGTCCGTGTTTTTAGGCAATGCTACAATATCGTTATAATAAGAAGGTAAATTTTGACAGTTTATTAATGATTACATATAGCTTAATTGGTATATTGGGCGGTCACAAAATCGTAATACCATGGTTCGAGCCCAGACCGACCGACCGACTTTTTTAAATTTTTTTTTCAAATTCCTTTCTTTTTTGAGAAAATCTATTTTTTCGAGCCCTTTTTTAGTATTTTTTAAAAACACGAAAATTTAAATTAAACTAATTGCACTCAAGATTTTTTATTCAAATAATCAGGTCAGTTTTTTCTATTATGTCGCTAAGATCAAAAATATTATTCGTATTTCATCAGTATGTAATTTGTATCTAAGTATAATTTCCAAAACACATGAATTAAAAAAAACCGAGCGAAAAATACCGAGCAAAGCTCGGTCAACCGGGTACTAGATGTAGTGATATGCGTAAAAATGGAATAAGTGAAAAAATTACGATTAATAGTAGAAAATGGAAGAAGAAGACATGCTATTCTGACTCCATAGAACTTGCGTTAAGGGCAGGAAGGAGAAGAATGGATGTCTTATGAAGTGACTTAGGGAAACGCCCTGAAATTTTGTATCTGGTAAAGCCATGCTGCAGCTCGATTTGTAGTATAGTCGTTGATCGAATAGATGATCTCGACCGGGGAAGGACCGCGCTCTCACAGAATAACAGCGTGAAATAGCATCTCAATGCTGCTGTGTTTCGTATGGTGAGTGTAGAGAACTGGAGACCCTTTTTACTGGAAACGAGGCATTTCATCTTAGTCCTCACGGGTGACAATGCATATGCATTTTGATTCATATTCGATGGTATATGTAGATGTCTATGGGCTACAGCAAACACTTACCGTCAAGTAGACTGCTTGTCACCCTTGTCCTATAAAAAATGGCTTTCGGATACAAGTGTCAAGTGACAGGAAGCAGCTTCTGCAAGAAGCTGAAACAAACAAAGAAATAAAATTATTTAATAATTACGAGTTACAAAGTACGCACATAATTGCATCACACGTCTTTTCTCTTCTTATAAAACATGGCGATTGAGTAAATATAATACAGGCCGATCTCCGGCAATAATAGACTGTTCATCGACAGATGAGAATTAGAACATTATTATAAATTTATTATTTACTAGCGATTCACACTTATTTAATTAGCTAGCTTCATTCACATATTTAGATCTAAAATTTTAACTAAAAAAAAATAACTAAAATTTAAGCGACAGTAGCCTAATGGCAGGGCGCGGACCGCGAACTCAAAAAGGTCGTGGGTTCGAATCCACCATTCGACTACTGGCGTGAACCACTCGTAACACAAGCAATTTAAGCTTACCATGAGTGGTTAAGTGGAATATTAGTAATGTTTATAGCATTGTTAATATTCTTCTAAAAAAATAAAAAAAATATTAAAAAAAAGATTTAAAAAAATAGTTTTTCGGATAAAATATAGCCTTTTGATCTCTCTGAATGATACCTCCTAGCATAGGTTAGCTCGTCTAGATAGATAGACGGACAAAATTAAAAAAAAACATTTATTTACGTCTTAATAGCATTTAATAGCTTAATAACTTATTAGTAGCCAGTTATTTCTAATTTACAAACAGACACTTCAATTTTATTTACATGTATTTAAAGATAATATAATTCACTAGGTGGATGATACAGAGTTTACGTGGTAGAGCCATGCTGCAGCTGTATTGATTGTAGAGCACCGGAGAACCTTTTTACTGGAAACTAGTTATTCTATCTCGGTCCTCAGTATGATTCTTAACTGAGGATAAATGTAGATGTGTATGGGCCACAGCACCCACTCGCCATCGGGTGGACTGTGTGCTCGTTTGTGACCCTTATTCTATAAAAAGGCCGATGTCTAGCAATAGACTGTTCACTAAATTTATAATGCAATTCCACAAGGTGGTTGGTTTTCTTTTCGGCCTGGGAGTCTGTATTGGTAGGTACCATCTTCTTACCTCATTCTGCTGGCAAATAGCAGTGTTTGCAGTATGGAAATACTGCAAATACTATACTGGGAATACTGTAAATACGTAATAAAATAAAAAAGACGTAAGTAAGGAATTCCATCTAAATCCTTAGGCGACAACGCATCTTTAGCTTTCTTTATTCAAAGTTGGTTGCAAGTGTTCGTTGGTTGCGTAGCCATTTATTAACAAAACTAACTACTAACTAACTTCTACTAAACTAACTGACCTGGACTGTTTTCGTTTCGTTCGTCTTTTGTTTGTCAGTGCAATTTTATGAAAAATACTTGTCTACACTACTTATTTTTTAAAATCTTTTATGTTATTTAAATGGAAAGTAATATCCATTGAATGGACAATAGTTAATAACTAAGAAGTACTTAAAATGAAAGCAATGAAAAGCATGAAAGCAGGTAAGGCTGCCGGATATGATAGAGTTTCACTCGAAATGCTAAGGGCTGGAGAGGAAGTGGTGGCAGGCCTGCTGCACACCTTGTTTAATTTATTCTGGAAACTGAAGCGGGTACCGGTAGACTGGTGCAAAGCCGTAATAGTCCCAGTACATAAAGGAAGAGGGTCGCAGCAGGACTGTAAAAACTACCGTGGCATCAGCCTTCTTAGCATTGTGGGAAAACTGTATGCTAAGGTACTGATTGAAAGGGTCGTGAAAGAAACTGATGGAAAAATTTGGGATGTGCAAGCGGGATTTAGAAAGGGAATGGGGTGTATAGATCAAGTCTTTTCCATGCGCATGATCGCGGAGAAGTTTCTGGCCAAAAACCAGAAGGTTTTTTGTGCGTTCATGGACTTGGAAAAGGCCTATGACAGAGTGGATAGGGATTTGCTATGGCAAACACTAAACTCATTTGGGTTGAGCGCTGGCTTGATACAGCCATTGGAGTCTCTTTATAGGGACTCTAGTGCTTGTGTTGGGATCAACGGGATCTACTCGGACTGGTTTGACATCCATAAAGGTGTCAGACAGGGCTGTGTGGCTTCCCCGTGGCTGTTCGACCTATTTATGGACAGTTGTTTGCAAAATTTGAAAGTTGAAGAATGCGGATTAAGAATGGGTGAGTTAACCGTCAAATGCCTTTTGTACGCCGATGATCAAGTTATTCTTGCGTCGTCGGCGGCCGAGTTGCAAATGATAGTTACATGAATGAACGGATCATTAAATGAAAGGGGTATGAAATTGAACGCAAGTAAGACGAAGGTTATGGTTTTTGAAAGAGAAGAAAGTAAAACGATTTGTGAAATAAGAATAGAAGTTGAGTTGATCGAGCAAGTAGATGAGTTTGTAAATTTGGGCTGCGTATTTATATGGGAGATATGATAAGGATATAGAACGACTAGTGAATGCGGGAAATAGAGTAAATGGGGCCTTGCACTTTATTGTGAAGAGTCAAAATGTGTCGAAAAAGGCATGTATGGCAATTCACAATGCTGTGTTGGTCCCTACTTTAACGTATGGTAGTGAAAGTTGGGTGTGGCAGAAGAAGCACGAGAGTAGAATAAATGCAGTAGAAATGCGGTCGTTAAGGAGTATGTTAAGGCTGAATCTGAATGACAGGGTAAGGAATTGTGTAATAAGAGAAGAGTGTGGTTTGCAAGATGATGTGGTGACCAGGATTAAGAAAGGAATGCTTCGGTGGTTTGGTCATGTGGAAAGAATGAATGAGGAAAGAGTGACAAAGAAAATTTATAGTGCAGAAGTGAATGGCAGAGTCAGAAAGGAACGTCCTAGGCGAAAATTTATCGACCAAATTGGCGATTTATTGAAAACGGGTCAAATTAGGAGTACCCTTAACCGACGAGCATGTATGCGTAGATGTATGGATGTAAAGGAGGCAAGAGAGGTGTGTCAGGATCGTGCCAAATGGAAGTCTGTAGTCTCTGCCTACCCCTCTGGGTGACAGGCGTGAGTGTTTATTTATGTATGTAAGTACTTAAAATATTCATATTATTTTATTATTTATTTATGCTTTATGGTAGTCTTACAAATAAGGTATTACAATGGGCGGACTAAATGCCTATTGGCATTCTCTATCAATTAAACCTAGGAGAGAGAAAAAAGAGGTTTAGCTTGCATGAATAATTTTTTCGTAGAGATAGTTAGATGTAACAATAGCTACACGGCTCTGATCGAAGGGCAAGCCGCAAGCTTGTGCGATTTTACTCGCGACTCGTGTAATTTGCCAAATTTCATACAACGCAGACGAGCTGCGAGTCTAACTCGGCGACTCATAAAATCCACCCTTCAAAGAGCATGATCCATCAATGAGCTTAAGTTTGCCTTTACTGTGTCCAAGTTTGCCGACGAACATACAATGATATTGTTACGAGCTTGAGGTTCGTGACAATAAAAATTGCCGATAGAATTACCTAAATTAACACTTTAATTTACTTTATACGAATTAAAGTTAAAAACACTAATAATTAAACACACTAATTCACTTAATTCCGCTCCGAAGCTTCGCTTGTGTCGCCGAGTTCAACTCTGCCTCGATCGCATCTTGCAGCGCCTATTTATTTAAATTAGCAAAGAAACATCCCGAATATTCAGGTAAATGCGCGCAAAGGGACGAGTGTGCAAGTATAGACTTTCCAGAAACTTAGTTCTTCGGATGGCGCTGTCGGTTGAGAGATCTGTGATGTCATTCTCTGCAAAGCTCTACTTGCTCTCGTTCCTGACACTAGATGGCGCTAGTGCGTCGATTCGAGCGCGTAACACTGCCCCCTCCTAAGACATGCTCGTCCCGAGCATTGGACGATCTTAGGAGTCCCTCTTGCGCCTTTCTGTATCGGCTCCGCAATGTCTAGGGCTGTCTTATCCCATGGTGCACCAACATTGTACAATTTCGGTGCTCCTCTACTACGTGTCTGATGTCCCCTCACGGCCGCACAACTTGTACATGTACGACACCAAGCCTCGGCATCGTCACGATAATGGACCCAGTAAAAATGTTCTCGGACCTTCAGCAAAGTTCGTTTAACTCCCAGATGGACTCTTGAACGACCATCATGGCACAGCTGTAGAACATTCGGCACTTTAGCTTTAGGGACAACCATTTGCAAACGACAGCTGTCTCCTCGACCATTGTCCCATTTACGGCACAGGACTCCATCCTGAAGCAGCAAGCTGTCCCATTGGGCCCAATAGCTTTTCGTGGTTGAACTCATCGCTGAGACGTCGCTCCACTTAGGCTTGGTAGCACGGGCCTTCATCCATCCCAAAATCGGCTTGATGTCTGGATCTTCCTGCTGTGCATGACGTAGGCTGTCCTTCCACCCGTTGCTGAGGTGGTCTGTCCTGAGCATCCTCACGGATACCACTTCCTTACTCTCTTGCCTACTACAATGGTTGCAATCTTCAGGACAAGGTCTTCTTGACAATGCATCTGCGTTGCCGTGAGATTTCCCGCTGCAGTGTCTGATAGTAAAGTCGTATTCCTGCTGCTGCTGGGCGGTGCTGTTAGCCGCACTTCCTTTCTGAGACCGTTCACCTTCCCTTCCTAGAGTGTGCTTAGGGCAGCTGGACCGAAGATGGCCCCTTTCCCCACAGCCATAGCACCTAGGGCTGTATCTTTTATTGTGGTCGCGAACCGTAACTGCTGTAACCTCCCTAGCGTGAGGTGAACGATGATCCTGTCGCCGCCAGGCAGTGCCGTTAGCTGCACTATCCTCTCGAGATCGATCAACTCTCCTTTCGACAGTTCGCTTAGGGCAGCTGGAGCGAAGATGGCCACTTTCCCCACAGCCATAGCACCTAGGGCTGTATCCTTTGTTGCGGTCGCGAACTGTAGCTGCTGCAACCTCCCTGACGCGATGGGAACGATGATCCTGTCGCACGGCTTCCACTTCCAGTGCATGGGCCAAGGCGTCCTTAAGCGTCTCGTGGTGCCCGAGCCTCACAGCAGCTCTGACTTCCAGGTCGCGGATGCCGTCGATGAATGTCTGCACCAGGTTCCCTTCAATGAGCGCAGGTACAGACTGGTATGCTTTTCGAACCATCTTCTCCACCTCAAGGGCCCATTGCTGCGGGTTTTCGTTGCTGCGTTGCACGCGATCTTTAAGCTGCGCGCGAAAGACGTGTACCAGGTGAGCGTCACCATATCTCGCCTCCAAGGCCTCAAGAAGCTGCTCATAGGTCACTTTCTTACCGAGAGCTTCCAACACAGTTAAGGCTTGGTCGCGCAGGCCTAGGGTGAGTGCAGTCATGGCTTGGCTTTTATTCCAGCCGTTCGCCTCCATGACGGCCTCGAACTGGATTTTGTAGGCCGACCAGGAAGAGGTCCCGTCGAACGGCGGCACTTTGAATCCACGTAGCGAAGGTGCTGCAGCTACTACGGGAGCTGTAGTTCCATCCCCAAGTTTGAGGTCGTTTAGCGTTTTCTTCACGTCAGCCATCACGTTGTCAACCCGATTGTTCACATGGTTGATTCGGGTTTCATGTTCTTCGATTCGGGTTTCAGCTTCCGACAGGCGGTTGTCGTGTTGAGCAACCCTATCCTTCACCTGCCTTATCTCTTTCCCAAAGGTAGCGTGAAGGTCCTTCATGAGGAGCATCTGCTCTTCCGACCGACGAGCCTGTTCCGCCTGCTGACGGGCCTGTTCCTCTTGTCCACTCTGCAGCTGCTCTTTCAACTGACGGACCTGTTCTTCCTGTCGGCGAGCCTGCTCCTGCAGCATCACCATCAGAGCACCTAAGTCAGGTGCGGCGGATGTAGGAGCTACCGACGGGCCTGCAGCCGGTGGCTGGCCCTCCGACGTCTGCGGCGTTGCACTACCAAATCTTCGTTGGTCCGTCTCCTGCTGGCGTTGACTTCGGGTACGGACACCCTCCGTTTCCTCCTTAGGTAAAATCGGCGTTATTTTATCCCACTTCTGACACCAATTGTTACGAGCTTGAGGTTCGTGACAATAAAAATTGCCGATAGAATTACCTAAATTAACTCTTTAATTTACTTTATACAAATTAAAGTTAAAAACACTAATAATTAAACACACTAATTCACTTAATTCCGCTCCGAAGCTTCGCTTGTGTCGCCGAGTTCAACTCTGCCTCGATCGCATCTTGCAGCGCCTATTTATTTAAATTAGCAAAGAAACATCCCGAATATTCAGGTAAATGCGCGCAAAGGGACGAGTGTGCGAGTATAGACTTTCCAGAAACTTAGTTCTTCGGATGGCGCTGTCGGTTGAGAGATCTGTGATGTCATCCTCTGCAAAGCTCTACTCGCTCTCGTTCCTGACACTAGATGGCGCTAGTGCGTCGATTCGAGCGCGTAACAATATTCTGGTCGCATGCTTAGCTACTACGTCACGGGTCCTGGGTGCGAACCCAGAAGCGGTTGTGCATCAGTCCAACATTACGCGCCTATATTTATCCAAGTTAAAGAATAAAATTATACTCAAAGATTTGTTAACAACCTAACTTAGATGAATAATGAAAAGCCTCGTCACTGTTAAGTACACATGGACAACATCATTCACTTACTATCAGGTAGATGTAATCCTTAGGAACATCTACATTTTAATCTTTAATCAAAATAGATGTAGATGCCTAAGGACTATAGCATCTAGTTACCACCAGGTGAATTGTGTGCTATTTAAATGTTACTAGCTTTACGCATTTTATCGCGTATATTAACTAATAAATAAATAAAAACTATAATAATTTTTTATATACCCGCCATTTCCAGCACTTTACAGCACACGGGAGTGTGCTGTATAGTGCTGCCCCGTGCCCCGTGAGCATGGGTAAACGTGACCATATAAAAAGTTAATATACGCGATAAACTCCGTAGAAACTAGTATTATTTAAGTGTGTAGTGTTCAAATTGTGTGCTATTTTGTCATCCTTCATTTTAATAAATTTAATAGTTCATTTTACTTACGACATTATTTGAAACGCAACAGTAATTATTTTACGGCACATTTTTGTGCATTATAGACATCTAATCTTGAGGTTGACCTGTTTAAAGTTGTAACGAGAATCATAGCTAATAAATTTTCTCATTTTTATGTAATGAATTTTAGCAAAGAAAGCCTGGTTTTATTACTTCTCTTAATTTTGAAAATAGCTTAGGTCTTCTAGGCAAACATTAAGAAATCAACATGTCCAATAAATAAAATATTATTTCAAGACTAACTGATGTAAATACCCATGGGGGCAGCGCGGCGGACTACTTTTACCTCATTACCTTCTTAAAGCGTGCCTTTTAAACTTTATTCGAAGCTACAAACCAATACAATAAAAAACGCCAGGACGATAAGGATGAACGAGGCTGCCTTTTAACAATAGTTTAATGTCTTTATTTTTATTTTTTTCTGTACAAATATGGAAGGTTGATGAATTTTAGAAATTGATTTAGCTAGAATTGGACAAAGTAGGAGGAAAGGGCTCTCAATCTGGTTAAGTCAAGCAGCACTCTATAAAGCAGATTTTCCCTTAAGATATCGAGAAATGGATCTTTGAATAGGATTTGGCATTTTCTTTTATACTTTATCCTACTTGTAGGTATTACAAATCAATTTCGTATTTTAGAATTTAAAAATTTACCGGTGTTCGACAACTTAGGCGACGGTTACGGTGAGGGTTATATACAGTAATAATTTTGCTGTATTTTATACCGTACTGCAATAATTTACATTGTAGAGCCATGCTGCAGCTGGTTTATGGCTGCAGCACGAATGGGCCGGCTCAATCAGGAGTAAGACCACGCTCTCACGGAATACCAGCGTGAAAAAGCAGAATAATGATGATTTGTATGGTGAGTGTAAAGAACCTGAAACCATTTTTATTGGTAACGAGGTATATTCCATTTTTAGTCCTCAGGAGTGACAACGCAACTGCGTTTTTATTACTTAATCGAGGATAGATGTCCATGATCGTATATGATACTGTAATCATCCATTTACTATCTGTAACTGGACTGTGTGCTCACGTCACCCTTATTCTATAAAAAAATAGCCGCATTAGGTGTTTACACCTAGGTTTAGGTGTGTGTTTACGGTTGTTTTGGCGTCTCAACGCAGCTTTGGTGCATCATAGCCAAGTATCAGTGGGTTATGTATCTAGTAAACGCTAAAATACACTGCAGGTAAAAGTTAGGACCTGATTGCCGACGATGTGGACAAAAGTGAAATGGAGTTACGTATTATAATGATTTCTTATATTTACGCGAACACTACACATGATTAAAACTACTTTTACGGATTTTATCATTTTTCATTTGATTTTATCATCATTCATCATTCAAATTGTAATCTGACGTATCCATTATAAGGTAATTAAGGTAATTCTACAATTTTAAAATACAACAACTTTTGTCGGATGAAACTACTTATCGAAAGGTCAAAACAGACCCTACAACTAATACGCTTAAAACAACTAGCGATCTAATTAAGAAATACTCCGAAAAATTGAATCTGGACGTTAATTCGATAATACCTTCATTTGCCAAACCACCGAAGTTGTATGGGTTACCAAAGATACACAACCCGAATGCTCCATTACGTCCAATAGTGAGTCAGGTTGATTCGCCAACTTACAAATTGGCTCAATACTTAGCTAAAATATTATCACCACTCAGAGGACACACAAGAGCACACACTAAGGATTCATACCATTTTGTCAGTGAGATAAAAGACCTACATCTTACTGACAATGAAACCATGTTCAGTTTTTATGTTCAGTCTCTATTTACATGCCTCCCTGTTGAAGACTGCATCTCAATTATAACTAGGAAACTAGAGGAAAATAACATGCCAGCAGAATATGCAGTATTACTAAGACATTGCCTTACATCTGGCTATCTATTATGGAAGGAAGAGTTTTACAAGCAAGTAGATGGTGTGGCGGTGGACTCACCTGTATCTCCCATTGTCGCCGATATATTCATGGAAGACTTTGAGGAAAAAGCCCTCCTTACTGCACCTGTTACACCAAGGATCTACAAGCGGTACGTAGACGATACTTTCACAATTTTACCATCAGACAAAGTAACTGCATTTTTAGAATATCTTAATTCCATAAACTCTAAAATTCAATTTACTATGGAGTTAGAGGCAAATAATTCCTTACTTTCCTAGATGTGTTAGTCATCCGAAATCCTAATAATACCATTGGTCACACTGTGTATAGGAAAAAGACCCATACAAACCGATATTTAAACGGTGAATCTCACCACCACCCTTCACAGTTAGCTACCGTGGGCAAATCTTTGTTACAGAGAGCGCGAGGGATCTGTGACAGCAAACACCTGGCCGCCGCTTCAGCACGTCAAGCAAGTTTTGCACGACAACAAGCTTCGGGTCCCGCGCCTACGCCACAGTGACCGAGAGAAGCCGGCCACAGTCGAGCGTGTGCCTGCTGTACTACCATATGTCAGAGGTGTCACAGACAAGATTGGCTATATCTTGAAGCCTGCTTCTATTAGAACATTCTACAAGCCGCCGTGATACATTCTACAAGAGCCGTGGTAGCTCAGTGGTTAACGCTCGCTGTAAATATAACAGAACGCGAGTAACCCGGGTTTGATCCCCGCCGGCACCAATGAAATTGTTAATTGCAATTTTAAGTGCTGATTTACCACGTGCTCGGCGGTGAAGGAAAACATCGTGAGGAAACCTGCATGTCTGAGGAATAAGAAAAAAAAATATTTCCCAGACATGTGAAGTTCGTCAACACGCATTTGGGCAGCGCCGCGGACACTTCCTTGCCCTAAACCCTCTCAGAAATGAGGGGAGGCCTGAGCCCAGCAGTGGGACGTATATAGGCTGTAACTTTACTTTACTTTACAAGCCGCCGAAGAAGATTAGTCGGTTCCTACCATCCGTCAAGTGTCATATTCCTCTACAAGATGCAGGAGTGTACAAGCTTGATTGTGAATGTGGTCTCTCTTATATAGGACAAACCAAAAGATCAATTAGGACCCGCGTAAAAGAACATATAGCTGATGTGAAGCATCAACGTTCCGGGAAGTCTGCAGTTTGTGATCATATCCTAGACGGCCCCAACCATTACATCAGATTTGATAGACCACAAATCCTCGCGAAAGAACACCGATTCCTAGCAAGGATGATACGTGAGGCTATTGAAATTAAATAACATCCTAATTTCAATAGAGAAGGAGGCTGGGTACTACCACCTGCTTGGGATCCTATAATCAATAAAATTAAAACTAAACCCAAGCATACCACTGCAAGACCTCAGGACATAGTCAGTTCATTTTGCATAGATCGGACCATAAACAATAATTTAAAAAGCTGAAGGTACTCCGGGTTTAACAATGACATCGGGACGTCAGTCATCTCAGTCCCCCGTGACCATGGGTGCTGGAAAGCGCCCGAAACGTCGGGAATTAAAGATAAAAAGTAAAAATAAACGCGATAAAATCCGTAAAAGTAGTTTTAATCATGTGGAGTTACGTATTATTATAAAATATATTGGTAATTTTATATAAACATTATTATCAGAGTTGAGGGATAAGCGAAATTTTGTATATTTTACTGAACTATTAAACATTAAAGTCCTTATACTTTTTTACATTTTAACACAAATTTGTTGGAATTCTCGATTTTTATATTAATGAAAAATGAAGATCATGTAACGTAAGTTATTAGTATGTGGCGGTGCTGTCGACGCGCTACAAGCGTAATCGAAGCCTTAATCGCACTATTAAAGTTCCGAAGTAAATCAGTATATATACAATAGCTCCAAACTGCCAATTGGAGCATTGGCTACTCCCGGGGCTGAACATCTTGCCCGGCCGGAGATCTTCCCTTTCCTTCTAAACTTCTTAATACTGTTGTGTTTCGTATGGTGAGTGCAGAGAACCGGAACCATTTTTACTGGAAACGAGGCATTCCATTTTAATCCTCAGGTGTAACAACGCTTCTGCATTTTAATTCTTAATCGAGGATAGATATATGAAGTCTAAGGGTCATAACATCTATCTACCATCACGTGGAATATGTGCTTTTTTGTCACCCTTATTCTTTAAAAACAAGAGTGTGTGAAAAAAAGGAATATTTTAAGCGCTAAAGCGCTGTCCTGTTGCCATCGCTCGCGGGATCATGCTTTGCGTCCGACGAAAATGATCGTGCGACCGTGCGTTTAAACATACTCATATCCGCGGAATGTCCTATTGAACGTCGTGCGATTCGACTGAAGAAATCGCGCGTGCGGATTCATCGGACGATGAAATCGCATCGCATCATCGTGCGAGCGATAGCAATAGGACCGCGCCTAAGACTTATTGCTAGTTTAATTCGAATTACAATGCCTACTGCGGGTTGTTCGCCTTTATTTATAATTTTCATTTATGACTGATGATTCAAAAATTTCTTATAAATCGTAACTGTGATAAAAACGGGGACGGTTAGGGTGCTGTTAGTCAGTAAATATTATTTTGACAAGTTTCAGTGACAAGTCAAGACAACAAACATTTTTGAATCATAAAACGGAACCGATAAATCTTCTCTTCCTATATAAATAATTAAAACAAAAACTTTAAACAGGCGTCAAATGGAGTTATTTAACTAAGTCCTATGACGGGGGTAGGTTTAACCGCGGCCGGACCGAACGTTAGCAGCGGTGACAGGCCGCCAGTTGACCGCAATGCGATATTTTACTGTTTGACTGTGTAGTAACGTTGAATGCGAACACTCGTTCACTATAATTATGCAGATGCAGTTCACGGACCACAATTCAGTTGTGCTTCGCTGTGTTAAAACAAACTTTTACTGTCAGATAAATATACTGAGATGAGCATTTGAACTGCTTGGCTGTGTTTTAGATGCAATTTAATCATAAGTCATCATCACCATAATCATTATAATATATTGAATATTCACTGCTGAATAAGCGTGGCCTTTTAATAGACGTTCTATGCGTTTTATAAGTGATAGAGTCATGATGCAGCTATATTAGTAGTATAGTTGTAGACGGATAGGTCGGCTTGACCGGCGAAGGACCACGCTCTCACAGAATACCAGCGTAAAATAGCAGCTTAACGCTGCTGTGTTTCATATGGTGAGTGTAGACAACCGGAGATCCCTGTTACTGGAAATGAAGCATTCCGTCTTAGTCCTCACGGATGACACCGCATATGCGTTTTAATTCATAGTCGAGGATAGATGTAGATGTCTATGGGTCACAGCAACTACTTACCATGAGGTGAAATGTGTGCTCGTTTGTCACCCTTGTCCTATAAAAGAGAAAAGCCTCCCCCATAGATTACCTTATAAAGGAGGGACTCGGAGATATCGTAGTTGGTTCGCTTGGAAAGGTTGGTAAACGCAGGTTTCTTTATAATTATTGACTTGTTAGCAGGCAGATACTGCTGACCTTCTCCTGTTTGTTTTCGTGTCGACTCTCTCATCTCCTCGACGTCTTCTACAACACTCACTTGATAATATGGAATTATGAATTATCTTACACCACGACGACACGGCGCAATAAAAAGTAAAAATTATAAATTTAGTTAAAAACCAGACTGCGATTGCAAATCCTTATTAAAACACTAATCATGTCGATCACGACAGAATCTCCTTACTCATTGATCAAGCTTTCATTCAGTCGTACATACCGAGTCAAAGTTAAGTTTAAAGTTAGGTAAGGTAGTAAAAGCGTGGTATTCGGACACTATTTCAAAATGTGAAATTTATTCTTTTTTTTTTTTGGATTTTAAGTTTTCATTTTTAAACTCAAATCGCTGAGAAAAATCTGAAAAAAAAATATTGATATTAATCGTCGTTAGAAAAAAAAATGAATGTCATGTCATAAAAATTGTTTTAGAATTAATGAAAATTATATTAAAGTCTATTATGGACACACATATCAAAATTTTGGGGTTCTGAAGGCACAAAGTGCTAATCCTGCGAGTATAGTTTGCACTTAAAAAGGCATATTTTTCTGAAAAATTCATGCCTATAAATAAAAAGCATATAAATATATAACATGTAAACCCTGCCTTTACCCTGGGTACACGGTAGTAACTTAATTTATTCATAATAGCTTACGTGAGCCATATCAATCATAATCAAGGCGTTGTGGATGTTCTCGTTTATACTCGAGTAGGCTTATTCGATTGTTTCGACGTGCTAAGCAGGGTTGATACAACACGATGGCGGAATCGTAAGCCTCCCCGTCACACGATATCACCCGTCTGTCCAATAATACCCTATACTACTACTACTAGGCTACTGGTATATTGGCACGAGCTTGTAAATTTGATGCAAATTACTAACTGAAGCGAATATCGCCTTATAATATAAACCTAATGTTAGAAAATATATTTAGATGGTTAGCATTATTAAATCGCTATATTGAGTCGGGAATTAAAAGTAATAGTAAAATAAACGCGATAAAATCCGTAAAAGTAGTGTTAATCAATCGCTATATTGAATTTTCTGCGCTAAATTGTTGTACCGAAAATATTGATTTCCTTCTGTCACATAATTGTTTTTCTTAAATTTATTTTGTTTGTAATAAGTATTAAATAACTTTTAGCGTATCGGGTAACATCTACACTGACGTCAGTCACGTTATGATTTGCGACGCTTGGCAGGTGAGTTTTGATTATTTTGAGTGTTGTCAGGAAGATGCCATCAGCTGCATCAACTGCCCACCACCTGTTTAATTTTCCCACCACACGATATGTAGTAGTGAATTCTTACACGAATTCTGGAATTTCTTTTTAAAATAGTCTTTATTAATAAAGTTATAATGATAATCGCTTGATACCGTTCTTTGTTCCACAAATTATCTTGTCTTATGTTAACAGTGATTTGATTGCTTCCATCTAATAGGCGGGTAATTTTGCGTCCATACAGGCTCGCTCGGTGATACCTTGTTACAGTCTTATACTAGCGATATAGTAGGCCAGTGTTGCCAATTTTAAGTGTGATGAAATTGCAGTCCCTGTGCAACACAGTAATTACCCTGGTATATAAAGGCTTGCTTATTATTTAATACGTTGATTAACATAAACTAATAGTAACTTGTATCTCAATATTTTAGAAATTTTACGAAAATACATCAATTTGTTATTTACAAAAAATGAGTCTAACTAATACGAGTATATGAATTTTACTTTTACCATGTTTTAATTAACTCGCTTTCGTGTGTGTATGTTCGGATCGTATTTTGTAAGTGATTTTAAACTAACTTTCCTATGAGCGAGAGATATTTGAAATTTTGAACATAGATCAGAATCGAATGGCAATGTAGAATGAACTTTTAGAAACACATGGGATGGGGGGAGAATAAGTCTCTCCCCCTCCATGATTTTGGGTACTTTACAGAACACATACGTGACCATCGGTGCTGTAAAGTACCCGAAATACCTGGAAATTTATAATTTAAAATTAAACTTGATATATCCGTAAAATTCGTTTTATCCAATGTCTAATATTTGCGCAAATATTAACAATAAACACTTTACTAAAAGTTTAATATTACCTTTTTTTTAAATAAAAACTTTGTCTCCTTTTTTCAATCCTTAGAATTTTTTTTTGAAATTTTAATGAGACCTTCCGTAAGATCTATAAGCCTATAAAGTAATAACGAGAGAATAATTACAATCGGTTTCATCGAATACAAGAAATCGATGAACATACTTAATCAAGTCAAATTAAAAAGTTGCATTATTTTTTTCAATATACCACTTTTTTAATCATATTTTTCATATGTTGCACATCGGGAAGTCAGTTTAAAATCAATTACTAAATTACACCCGGCGCGACAGATAGACAAACAAGGAAATGACTTACTAAAAACGTGGTAAAATGCGTTTATTTTATTTCCAACTGATGTTATAAAACAAGCTCGCATTCGAAAGAACTGCTGTGTCAAATTCCAAAGTTGTTAGCGAAGAACTTTCCGAAGAAGATTTTGAACAAACGAACATTTACAATATTATTTACATAGAAAATTGAGATAAGGAGAGTTTTAATAAAGAGACACTTAAGTATGATGAGTATTTCGATACAATAGTTTAATAAAAAATATCATAGAAGATAAATATCATAGAAGAGAACGAATATACAACAACTAAGAGATCTTACAATCTGGGTGTTTTCAAGGCAAGAGCGAATAGGTTTTTGTTACGCTAAGAAAGTGGGATTTACCATCTAGGACTTCATTACCACTTAATAAGTAAAAAAGATTAAAATGAATGTTTTGTCGTGCTACGAAGTCAAGCAGAATGTTAAACGCAGAAAAGGCAAATGGAATGAAACGGAAATTACTTTGCCAAAAAGAGCGTAGTTTTTAAATACTAGATGATTACTAACAACAATCGTGTATAAGTTAATAAGTTAATTTGCTTAACTCGTCTAAATGCAGCTATTCTAAAATATCTTGTATGACCTTTTTTGTCTGCGGTTGCAGCCAAACTTTTGTATAACGAACCGCCCGCTTACTGAACGCTCGCCAAATTAGCCAGGTTCATTCTTTGCGTTTATTTCTAGTTAAAATTTCAGTACAAATTTTGGTAATTGGAAAAACAGGATTTTGTTTTAGTTTTTTATTTTATTTTAGACTACGTCTCTCTGTAACTCTGCTGATTCTTATGTTTGTGTCTAAAGTTAATAATGAGTGTTATACAAATGACTGTGTATATATTAATTTTATTTTTGAAGTGAAACTTAACGCGCGGCTTGAGGGTAACTCAAGTAATTTTTCAGACGGACGTACTTTTAGTAAAATCTTTAGTCCGTTTCCGCAGTTTCCGCATTTATAACTTGTTGTTTTTAGACATTAGGTATACATAATATTTATATGCATAAGGTAATTATTATTTTATTTAGTTATAATTTATTTATAAAAAACTTTTTCGCTAAATAATAAAAATTAATAACTAATGTCACCAAAAATAAATACCTAACAGCAATAAATATAGATTTTCCTACATCGCTAATACACGGTGGAAACCAACTACGGAATCTACTACCCCATATCATCCCGTAGGTGTCTTAAGAAGCGACAGAAGGTAATGGAATAGGAGATCTATGGGACAATCCATGGGGGCCTAGGTAACATTCAACCGCGCGTAAAAGTTATACGCACTCATTTTTAATTTTTTGAGAGCCTTTTTAAAATTGATAGTTGGGTACAAAAAAGAAAAACAAAAACTCTGTTAAGAACCTGGCATAAATATAAAAAGATAAAAATAGGTACGCGTAGTAGAAACACTTGAGTTATTTCTTTACTCGTGTACGTAAACGTAGAATTTAAAAGGTTAAGGACTTTAGGAAATTGGGCAATAGCGGTGGAACGGAATTAACACTATATTTTTTATATAATCAAAGATTATTTACATTTTATTATAGATCGATAGACTTTTTTGTTTGCCCAGTATAAAATAGACCTCAAGATCTATATAGACAGTATACAACATATATACAGCTGACGTAATACACCAACGCTTTGAGGAGTCCACAGTCTGTTATCATAACCCCAATCAAATCTGTTGTAATGGCCCCGTCATTACATCAGATTTGATAGACCACAAATCCCTGCAAAATAACACCAAAAATAATTCATACATCGGAACGTCAAACACCTCAGTTACCCCGTAACAATGACTGCTGCAAAACACTTGCAACAAGAGGAGTTAAAAACTAGCAAAATGCGATAAAATCCGTAAAAGTAGTTATTGTTCGTGGAAATATCAAAAATCTATATTGTCTCGCTAAAACTCGAAAACGGCTCGAACGATTTTGATAAAAAAATTGTGTGCGTTGTAGTAGGTTCCTGGATAGTTTAGATTCTCAATTGGACCCGGTAGATGGCGCTGTTGTTGAGATCCAGAAATCATGCGTACGAATCTGAGGCGGATCGCTAGTCAGAAATAAAGTTTTTCGTTTCTTTACCGTTACCATTCCATAAAATCAAATTACATAAGATCGATTTTCATTCAGTATTTTCATCGTTGTAATGCGCTGTTTCACTGTTCTGCATCTTTTGTATTTTCCACTTCAACGATCGACAAAGCTTCTAACTGGGTTGCATATTTATAAACAAAAGAAAAAGATGTACGTTTTAAAATCGTCTCTTTTCTTTATTTTATTAGGTCGTTTGGTTAGATTTTTTAACCACAATCCTACCAACTATTTTTTTACCTGTGTACTATCCCAAATGATTGTAAGTGGTGATATAGCAAAACATGGTAAACCACACTGACTCAGCTTTCTTCCTCACATTCAGAATAGCTTTGTGTGAAGGAGTGACCACAATGTAATCGAATGGGAAAGTAGGACTGACAAATCACTCTTCACAATTTCTGTAAGAATTACGAATGAAGAAACAAACCATTTGATTTGAATGCATGGGACGTCGACCACAAGGAAAAGTAGTTGTGTAATTCATGCGCAAAGTTCTCCCAAAAGTACTGCTAACTTATAGTGTCGGGGTACTTACGTCGGTTATGTTTGTAATGTGGGATATTAAACGATTATAACGCCATTATTCCGAACATGATATTCTTCTTGGCATTTCCTAAAGTTGCCTCTTAACATATATATAACATATATATAACACTTCGTATTTTTTTTGTAACTAGCCCATGAAGACCATTACAGGATATTGTCTTCACCCGTTGTTGAAAGTATATTATGCTTTACTCGTAATCAGCAGTCTTTGCAGACGGATTGGTAATTACAGATTCAGACGTCTTAAACCTTTGACGCTGGTTCCAGTCGTCACGATGAATATTTTACGTCCATTGTAAAAAAAGATGGTTCTGCCATCTAACGGAATCCGTTAGATCTTTATATCATGTGTGTTGTACTTTATGGGTGATGGTGGTGTGAGTGATCGCCTCATGCTATTTCCATGGGATTATTATGGCGTGTGGTGGCGGTGTAGGAACATGCACATTCTTTTCATAATTTAGCTGTAAATACTGTACAGGTGTATGTATTTCAAGGAGACAATCGTTTTTGAGCCCACTAGAATTTTAAACGTAACTTAATTATATTAACACATAAAAAAGATACCAATTTATTATAGTAAACGGCCTAAATATGTTATGAAAATCTAACTGGAATCATGAATTCTGAAAAAAAAGAAGAGGTTTTCTGATATTCGTGTTCTGGCTAGTATAATATGAAAAAAAAAAATACGTGTAAAGAAAAACGAACTACTGAAAGGATTTCCCGTCAATCTTAAGGTACCTCTAAATACTAAATGTATTTACAACTTTGTTTTGTACTATTAATTGTTGACCAGTGCACTATTTTAACTTACATTACCGGTGATGACTACTAGACAATCGCTTTTAGTTTGTTTTCTATTGTGATATTATATTTTGATTGTAAATTTCTCATTATTCCCGTTGGATACAGTAAAACTAATGTTTTTTTGTTATCTATAGATTATAAGGAATAAATCAACATGCATATCATTAAGTTATGTCACAATTTGTGGTGGGCCCATTCTACATACAAAAAGAAATTGTCTCCTTTACCTATGTGTTATGTAACTTTGTTATATTTTCACTGTTTGTATCCCCAATATATAGGTAATAAATAAATTACACTTACCTTCGCAACCTATCAAAAGTCCGCTGCTGAACATAGGCCTCCTCCAGATTGCTTCATAGGGGATACATGATAGAGGTTATTTGCCATAGTTGCCACGTTAGACAGGCGGCTTGGCAAGTGCAGTCTCTTTAATTTTTTAGAAAGACTGCTGCCAGAGGACGTGGTGTAGTGGATATTATTACACCGCCACTAGGCGGATTACAGTTATGCGAGATTTAATTTTCGCATCCCTTAACTTTAAGAGAAAAAAGCATTTCACGTTTTCTGTTTCGTTTTAATGAACTACATTTTACATTTTAATAGCATTTTAGCTTCATGGTTTGGCTATTTGTAGAACCGTATTTTATGAATTCAAGCAGTAATTGAGAAAAATATTTAAAAAAATTATAGACCAATGTCCACACAGCAAACTATGTTAACTGACCTAATTGTAGTTCCGATTGGCACACATCCAAACTTTTGTTAATAAATATGCGATGCTCACGTTAAGCTTTATTCAACTTAAATGCGATAAACAAGCGCCATTAACTTATTTATTTGTTTTTACTTTAACCCATTAACAGCTAAATGTAAATGATAAACGTTTATCTCTATAATTTTTTTTTTTTATAGAAGAGGGGGCAAACGAGCATGCGGCTCACCTGATGTTAAGTGACTACCGCCGCCCATGATCAACCGCAACACCAGGAGAATTGCGGGTGCGTTGCCGGCCCTTTAGAAAGGAGTAAGCTCTTTTCTTGAAGGTCCCCAGGTCGTATCGGTCCGGAAAAATCGCCGGTGGTAAACTATTCCACAGAGAGGTTGTACGTGGAAGAAAACTCCTTGTGAAACGTACAGTGGTGGACCGCCAAGCATCAAGATGGTGTGGATGGTATCGGGACGTTTGCCGTGTAGTGCGTTCACGAAATTTGGCGGCTGGGATTAATCCGAACAATTCCTCAGAGCACTCCTCGTGATAGATGCGATAAAATACGCAAAGAGATGCAACATCTCTTCGCAGCGCCAGTGAATCGAGCCGATCGGAAAGCACTCGGTCGTCGACGATTCGAGCCGCTCTGCGCTGGATGCGGTCAAGTGGAAGGAGCTGGTACTGGGGAGCCCCAGCCCAGAGATGGGAACAGTATTCCATGTGCGGCCGAACCTGCGCCTTGTAAAGTTGCAGGCGGTGTGCCGGCATGAAATACTGTCCCGCTCTGCTGAGCACGCCAAGCTTTTTAGAGGCCAATTTGGCCTTCCCTTCCAAGTGACCACGAAACTGCACGTCACTCGATATGTCGACGCCGAGGATTCCGATACTGGCTGAGGCAACAAGGGGAGTGCCTTGAAACTAAGGGGATACGACAAAGGGGTTCTTTTTAGCGGTTAACGCGCAAACTTGTGTCTTCTGATAATTATTTTTTAATGCTTGCAGGAGTATAAAACACATAAAGGAAAGATATAAGAAAGTGTGTTTTCTAAAGAATTTTAAAAAATTGCTTGTTTGAGTACACTAGTCACTTCGAGGTGAAATTTTGCGAAACTTGACCTATATTATACACATCTACTTAACATTTATGTTTTATTTGTCAAAATTATGCATTTCATATAAACGTTTTTTGGTCTGATTTGACTGATGTTTATTTATGCATAGCAGCATAAAAGCGAAAGAGTGTATATATTATTAATGTGTGTAGGTAAATAATACTAAATAATACTACAAACTTTAATATTAAATAATACTAATAACTTTAATATTTAATAGTACTTAAAACCTAAGTTAGCATACAGTCCTACTCCTCACGGTATAGTGTCAAGAACTTCTTATCAAATTTATTTATTTTTAAACTATTTTAACTCGCTAAAAGAGAGCAGGGTTCAAAAGCCCATAAAGTACGACACGTAAACTATGAGGAGCTACATACAAGCGCCAACATGAAGCACGTTAGACGCTTGTCATCTCAACGGACTTACGTCAGTGACAGACAAGGGAATACTACGAAGTAATGGCTAGTTAAACTTTCGCTACGTTTCTACAAAAGGATTTAATTGTAATTCTCTTTCTAATTTAGCTGATGAAGCAAACACTCGAGTCATAAAGACAGTAAGAAAGACAGCAATAAAGAAAGAAACATGCTGTTGGCATTTAATGTTTCGCCACTCACGTAATCAGGCAATATTGGTATAAAATAAAAAATAAAATATAACTTGAACAAATCTACGCATATAAATAAAATTGAAGTGTCTGTCTGTCTGTTCGACCTAATCTTCGAAATCACTGAACTGATTTTTTTATTTAATAGTATAAGGGGAACAAATGAGTGCACAGTCCACTTGATGGTAAGTGGTTGCTGCGGCCCATAGACTACATCTATCCTCACTTACGAATCAAAACGGAGATGTGTTGTCACCCGTGAGGACTAAGATGGAATGCCTCGTTTCAAGTAAGAAGGGTCTCCGGTTTTCTACACTCACCATACGAAACACAACAGCAGCGTTAAGCTGCTATTTTACGCTGATATTATGTTCTTACATAGCGTGTGTAGCCGATATTGCATCCGAAAAACTAGGCCTTTTTTGAAAAAAAAAACAGAAATTGATAAAATAAATGTTTTTTGAAATTAATTCTAAATAACGCCATATTAATAGATCCTATCCAAGGCAAAGCTGGTCAGGGCAGTATAACATAAATAATAAACAAAAGTATGTATATTTCCAAATTACATATTAAGTATCGTATTTTCCCTCACATATGATTTGATGCGTTTGGAAAACGGACCTGCCCCAGCTTACGCTTTCACCAAAACAACAGCGCTTGTTTTCAGCGGGCCGGTATTTGAATCCTTATGTTTCCATTCAACCATCCTCAGGCGTGTCTTCGTCTCGCACCCTAAGGCTTACTTCATCTGGCTGGCTTGCTTTATGTTTGGTCTGTTTCGATGATTTTTAGCTGACTTCGAAAAAAGAGGAGGTTCGCAATTCGTATATATATATTTGTCTCACTATATCGCAAATATGCCTGCCAAGCGTGGCGATTAAAGAAAATCCTTTCTACTTAAAAGCCTATTAAGCCCTATTAGGCCCTAATTTGCAAGATTTGTTATTCGATATTTATGATAATTTGTTTACCAAACAGAGTAAGAAGATAATGTGTCAAAGTCTTGATTAATTTACTTCAGTTGACATTTACCGTACCCTTAGATAGTCTAATAATATTCTAAAAGGCAAGACTAATAGCCTGAGAGATGGCACTTAAGTTGCTTTAATCAAGTAGCGCTCTTAGCTCCACAACGTATCTACGTTCTTTTCGTGGAGCGGCGGCTAATTAAATTGAGTGCAGAGAATATTCCTTTTCATTTTACTTTTTCCAAAAAAAAAAGAGAATTTAATTTTAGCGGAATTTTTACTTTACGTTATGTTGATATAACTACGTACTGACTTTAGTGCCAAAGGATGGGTCGTTACATGTTCCGTAATTTGGTAATAAGGCGCAAACCATTTGGTAAACTAGTCGTAACATTCTGGTCTTATCATAGATGTCTTTACAACCGAAAGTGGTTAACGTGTCTTAGTCGTACACAAAGCGTTTTAAGGCTTACGCAACCCAATCTATCTATTAATTCTGTCCGGTTTGAACCACGGCTGCCATTTCTAAACACCTTTGGTAGCTATGAACTGCGCTGGATAGATTCATTTTATAGGCTCATAAATTTGCGCATTGACACATAGGCGTACATTGCGAGCGTACCTGTGCCCAATGTCACATTTCTGCGACAAGATTATACATAGATTTAGACGCAAAAACAACTTTATGAACGAAGTACTAGGGACAGGCTAACAATCTCATCACGACCACATTAAAACACGTTTTGTTTTAACACAGTTGGTGCACAAGTTCAGCTAGGGACTAACTTAACTATTCTATTCTAAAAAAATTACCCTTACACCTGGGTTTACTCCTCTACCGTGTAAGGGTTTGACATTTACAAACAACCAGGCCCGTGACAGTTATTGGAAGGTCATACAAATACCTGAAAACGTCAAACCCGCGACATGCAACGCCACAACCAGACGCTAATCCACTGCACTACGGAGCCGTAGTTTTAATTTCTTATTATTGAATAATGTGTATTACAATATGCTTTATATTTTTTGTGTTAACGGTTCTATGCATTACTTTAGCGAATTTGAACTCGTAACTTCCTAATGAGAATGCGGAATCGAGTGCATTCTCCTCCACTCAGCGATGAGCGCGTCCTTTGTTTGTCATATAGAAGTTGGGTCTCTTGTGAAGTCGTTCATTGTCTATAGAATAATGGAGTTACGGAGTCTATTCTCAAACATAATTATGATGTTCAAAATTATTACTTTATTATGTAGTATAACACGACTAGGCAATAGCTAGGTATATCTTTTATAAAAACTTTGCTATTGTACTTGGTTGCAATCGTTATCATGATTGGTACCAACTTGGTTGCGAGCTGCGGTAGAAATCGGTCTGCTTCATCGAAGCATCACACTCGCACATAATACCAGTTCAACTAGCTGCATAAACCTGCTGTATTTTCATAATTAGTGAGGGGAACGAGTTCACTGGTAACGAGATATTTATCTGAGCCCCTAGGGGACAACGATAAACAAATAAAAATCAGTATGTTAATTCTTAAACGCAAATAGATTAGATAAACATTGGTATGTATACCCCGGTAACCTCTTACCATAAATTGTGTTGTTCACACAACACAATTTGTTATTTGTCAAAATTTCTTGTCTATACAAAATTAGGGATAATGAACAATTTTTTAATGATTTTATTGAAATTTTATGACAATGAATTTCAGTATACTGCAAATTATAATAAGACGAGACGAAGTTTTATCTTCGGTTAAAATATAGATACATATAAAATCTTGAAAGTATCTTAATTCATTTTGCTATAAATTTAAAGTCTAAGAGTAAAGAGGGGTTTTAGGGACGTGCGGCATAACGGTGTGTTTGGAATTCACTTGAGTAACCGTTACTCAAGACATTTTCATACAAGGGGTACATAATTACGGCCAACCACTTACTTATAATTGTTAAATCGATCAAATTGCTTTTATTCTTCATCAACTGAAGTGACAAATAACTTCAGTCCATCTGATGGTAAGTGGGAACTGTAGTCCCCGGACACCTGCAGCCAACAATGTACAAAAAAGGCTACAGATGCGTTGTCAACACTGAGGATTTGAATGACGCCTCAGCCTGGCCTGTAATTAAACTGGCTCTCTATACCTGACTAGATCGGAACACAATAATGCAAGCACTGCTATTTGGCGGCAACCCAGGTAACCTACCCAGATGGGCTCCTACCACCAAGTGAGAAGAGGAGTTGTACCATCTTAGTCCAGTTGTGTACTTGCGAGGATTTCATGACGGTTAAACAGTTTTATATTTGATGGTACGCATACACTCGATCCGGTCGTTTTTTTATTTATAAGTTTTCTTCAATTTCATCTATTAGCCGAGCGTTTTGCGGTACTCAGTTATGCTTAATTTAAAAAAAAAATAGAAATTCGTTTCAAAGTGATCCGCGACTAAGCGTATGCACGTCCCAATACATGGTAAATTCATTGAACTATCGGTCGATGATTGTTGGACTGATTAATCAAAAAGCAATCGATGTATTTTGAGTTTTCTCAGTGGGCAAAACAACTACAATTACAAAAATATTAAAGTGTTTCTATTAAAACTTGTTTTTATTGGCCTAGCGTTCACTGGCCCTTCTAGTACAGTAACGTAAGGTGTCGTCCTTTAATCGCGTGAAGTTTTTTTGGCCGTTTTTATATTCCCTCTTTCCTTTGATGATACGTCGTGTGGTGTAGGCTACCCCTTGTGTCCACTGAGGTATTCGTCTAATGTATTCAGTGAGGCATGTGGAGTGGCAGCGCTTCATGTTATTTGAACGACCGCCACCTGGGGCCTCCCAACATATCGAACGTTTTACACACACGACACACACGCCCTTAAACATATGAGCAGAATGAACTCCCAGTCTCTAACGTTCCATCCCACTGCACGCCTATCACTCAATTTCTACCCTACATGTTTTCGAATTTCCTTGTACAAGATAGAAACCATTAATCAACGACGATTTATATAATTTTTCATTTCCTTTAATTTTGCTTGCTGTCAGGTTCCTTTGTACAATCAATCTTTTGAAATGTAGTTTTCTTTAATTTTTATAGATCGAAATTTCGCTAGAGTGGAACATCTTAAACAGTTTAATTTTTTACGGATCATTTTCATCTACCTCATCATTTATTGGTCATGGATGTAAAAAATTGCTCTTTAATTTGTGGACTTGATTTATTTTAGGTGTATGTCTTGGCTATCTACGTTAAGGTATTAAGTGATGCTAAAATATTTTCAATTAAAAATTTTGAAGACGGTTTGATAATTTCTAAGTTTAATTTGCTAAGTCGGTTACTGTGTTTCTACTGCGTAGCTACTTAACATTATTAGTGGTTTGTATCCGTGGTAGCTAAGGTGTTAAACGCTAGGCGTAAATTTTTAGCAACCCGAGTTAATTGCTAATTTTAGTACTGATTGCGCACGTGCTCCTTTGTGAAGGAAGACATCACGTTTCCTCGAGATATATTTACGAGAAATCAAAGTAATTAGAAGTCATATCAACTCCACCAACATGTACTTGAGCCGCGCGATGGATTAACTATTTCATATCAGTCTGAGAGATGCAAGGGCGCCTCTGCCCATTTATAATGATGTAATTGAAGGGTTCATCTTTCTAAAAGCTAACGACACTTCATCATATCGTATTTATGGCCGATGGTTTTCAAGGATTTTTTTATAAAAAACTTATAAAGATCCCATCTTTTTTTAAATTTAAGCCAGTGCTAGATTTTTATGAATAAGGCCAAATTTAATAATTTTTGTATTTAACGTAGATTTTTGTATATTTAATTATATAGAAATATTTTAAAAATTTTAAAATTTAATGTAGAGTTTTGACTGTGTTTTACTTTATTTTTAAGAAATCTAAAGTTAGGAAACGCTTTCTAATACTTGGAAAGAATGTAAACTCTGGCTTGTAACGTAAAAATATAAAAAAATAACTAAATTTTATAACTTGTCATGTAAGATTTGTTAAATGATTTCCAATCTCAATTTTTTAAATAATTTCAACTTGATTTACCTATTTTCCTATTCGTTTTTCAGGTAAGTGGTCATCATTTCATCATACTGGACTTCACTTGACTGGTTACTTTACTTTGTTGGGTAAGTTGATTAATAAATAAGAATAAACTAATACTAATTATGAATAGTAAAATTTCTCTAGTACCATTCTTATTCTCTTAAAAATAGCGAACAATGGCTTAGAAAAAATAGAGCACACAATATATCTTATTAATTTTATATCCTTTATTATACCTTATTTCTTTCAAATTTTTATCGAATAGGGGCCAACGAGATAACACTTTTATAGACAATGGTAAACGAGCCTGCGGATTATATGTAAAATATTCGTATCGTGTATGTTAGAGCTCAGTGGATTTAGATTAATTTAGAAAGTCGATTAGACAATTGAAAATTTTATGATAATCTATCGGGTGTCTCCTACAGTTGACTTGTGATGTTAGTATTTATGTATGTTATGAATAGCCCACATACTAATAAATTATAAAGTTACGTACTTTATAATTTATTATTTATTAGTATGTACGATACATCTTATGTAAAAAAACATGTGGGCTATTGCTTGACGTTTTATTCCTCGTTTGGCCTCTCGCATAGTTCGCAACGTGACTAAGCATTGGCTGAAGCGTTTCTACTCCCACACGAGTGAAATATTTGCAAGCCTTACAATAATTGTTTCACGTCTGGATGTTTGTCCATCTGCACGCATGCGTTATATATTCATCATTCATCATCATAACAGCTCTTCACAAATCCACTGCTGAACATAGGCCTCCTCCAAGGAATGCCACAAAGCACGGTCCTGAGCCACCTGCATCCATCGACTTCCTGCATGTCTTACCATGTCGTTACTCTATCTAGTGGGGGATCGCCCTACATTACACCTACCGGTACGAGGCTGCCGCTCGAGAACCTTTTTTCCCCATCGGTTGTTGGTTCTTCCAGCTATATGGCCAGCCCATTGCCACTTAAGCTTACTAATCTGGCGGGTCACTTTGTTTCTACTGCTGATATCCTCATTTCTAAATTTATTACGCAGAGAAACCTCGAGCATAGCCCTCTCCATAGCTCGCTTAGCTACCTTGAGCGTCCTCATACGGCCAGCAGTGAAGGACCACGTCTCAGATCCGTAAGTTATCACTGGCAACACGCACTGGTTGAACAATCTACTTTTCACGTTTTGAGGTATATTATAATATATTATAAACAAAATAGTGCTTGTATAAAATAAAATAGTGTTTCTATAAAATCACAAATCTAAAAAAATGGTTTAAATTTATTTTAAATGTAATATCTGCCTGTTCGCCAGAATAATGCCTTTGTCTGGGAAGCAAAGCTCGTAACCTCAGTAAATCAGTTTGCAAATTATCAAGTGACCCCCTTTTTATAGCATCTTAACGTCTGTGCCGGGATTAGCGAAGCGCCAGTATTGGCTGGCAAGTTGCCCGCGATTAAGTTCAAAAAGCTGTACGATATCATTATTCGCGTGTTAAGAGCTCAGGATATAGTCTTAGTGGTCAGCGAATTACTGAATTAACGTTATATAGAGATCCATAATTTATAAAAACAACTTACTGGATCGTTAAGCGCCAGATACATATTAGGTCAAGAGCTAAGTTGCAGTTACAAACTTTCTGCAGCAAAAATATGCCAAGTTCATAATGGTTTCTTATGTTAACGCGAACACTAAATATTTATTACAACTGCATATCAAGACTTCACGATACTATAAGTTCGTACTGCGTAGATCGGACCAAAAATTAATAATTTTAATCTGGAAGTAGCCTTGGTTAATTGATATTAGGTCGTCGCACACTTCAGTCTTCTCCGTTTTCCATAGGTGCTGTAAAGTGCTCGAAACGTCAGGAATATAAAATAAGTTAATATCCGTAAAAACTAATTTTATGTCAACTCCAGTTCGAGTAGCAACATAATATTTTTAACTTTTGTATTACGTTGAAAGATATTGACCGGAAACGCAGTTCATAGTTGCAAATCGTTAAATCTTAGACTGCTACTGTGGTGATTGGTGTATGTCAACAGTTAAACATGAACAATAATTAAAAACGTATAAAAATACTCAGGCCGTCAACGCACCTCGAATTCCCTGGTGTTGCAGTTGTTCATGGGCGGCGGTAGTCACTTAACATCAGGTAAACCGTTGTTTTTTTGCCTTTTTTAATTGCCCCCTCTACTATGAAAAAAATTGTCATGCTCATGCATTTTACCTTCGCGGTTGTCAGCAGTTAGTCTATATGCGACAGATGACTATAGATTTGGCTGATTTGGAAGCTGTGAAAAGACTTTTTGACGGATATTAAGTTATTTTATATTCTTGACGTTTCGAGTTCATTACGATTTGTTACATTGTTACGGAGTAGACTGAGGTGTTCGACGTCACAATGTCATAGTTAACAACGGCTATTCTCAGGTTAAAATTTTTAATTTTAGGTCTATGAAGCTATTAGGAGATAAGATATAAAGAGGATGATGTAAAAAAGTAGTTAGTTAACGGTACAGCCTATATACATCTCACTCCTGGGCCTGCACTCATTTCTGAAAGGGTTTTAGGGCAAGGAATTGTCCGCCGCGCTGCCATGCATGTTGGGGAACTTCACATTTGAAATATTTTTTTTTTATTTCTCAGATATGCAGGTTTCTTACGATGTTTTCCTTCACTGCCGAGCACGTCATAAATCGGCACTTAAAATTGCAATTAACAGTTTCATTTTGCCGGCGGGGATTGAACCCGGTTTCCTCGCTTATTAATGGCTCCTCTATGAGGTAAAATGTGAGGGAAGCCAAATTACAGTATGTCCGCTGCCTGCATATTAAAGTCCACTGCTGACCATAGACCTCTCAATAGACTGTCTCATAACGAAGATATTTGCCACGATGTCTTGGTTAGCTTCCCTCTATCGCCTCTTTCGACACCCACAGGACGATTTAGAGTAGGTGGTATTCGTATACCGCCACTACTAGGTAACGCTGACAAGTTTCCAACAGTAGGATAATGTCCATCATACGACGTGGTGTCGTACAATCGTTATATTATAGAATCGGTCCCCAAAAAGAACATCGTGTGTGTTTGCATAAATGTTATCATCGTTTATTTTTTTATAGAATTAGGGTGAAAATCGAGCACACATTCCACATTGTGGCAAGTGTTTGCTTTGGCCCATAGTCACCTACATCTATCCTCGATTGATAATCAAAATGTAGATACGTTGTCACCCGTGAGGACTAAGATAGAATGCCCCGTTCCCAATAAAGAGGGATGTTATTCATAAGCAAAATCGGTCATATAACGAAACTGGCTTATGACGATGATAACTTCAACAGTTTTTATACGTGTTAGAGGCATGCTGCAGTTTTTTACTTGACCGCTCATCAAAGAGGTCAGCTTTTGGTTGTAACACGAACGAGTCGGCTTGACCGGGGAATTACCGAACCACGTTGTTTACCACTCTTGGTGTGGTGCTTGGTGTGGTGTGGTGCTCTGGACCTGAACTCTTGGTAGTTAGTAGTTAGAAATGCCATTGAAGATAAAAGTATAAATTACATTTATTACTTTATCAGCTTACTTATAATCAAAATCTACGCGGATTAAACTTCCAGCTCAAATTTTCATTAGCGTTAATTTGACCGAACCAAATTTCGCATTTATTAAATATATTAAACGGGTAAATTGTTCTCTGAAGTGAATGATATAAAATGTCAAACTTTGTTATTATTCGTATAAATAGTAGACACTGATGCTTTGTAATTCATTTTACGTCAAATACTTTATGTATTTATGCCCAAGAATTTGAGACATTTTGGCGCTAGTAATAAAACTTTGTAAGCAAATTAAATTTACGATGCCTAAAGAGTCGTAGTTCTTCACGTTCACCTTTTATTGGTAGTAAACTTATATACGCGACCACTCGAACCTATAAAATAGGTTCATAATACCTTAGCTCGTTTACCAAGTAAGCATTAATAAAATTTACCAAATTTAACATGAAAAGTAAAAACC
Source organism: Parnassius smintheus behrii (assembly GCA_036936625.1). Classification (NCBI taxonomy): domain Eukaryota; kingdom Metazoa; phylum Arthropoda; class Insecta; order Lepidoptera; family Papilionidae; genus Parnassius; species Parnassius smintheus. The sequence continues at coordinate 10,588,167 of JAUPFT010000020.1, read as the reverse complement.
AACCTTAAGGGTTACGTAATTTTTTCGACTGAAAAATCCGGAAATTTTCGGTGTTTGAGCAACCTTGCAATAATATATTTTCCTAAATACAAATACACTTTGACTCACTCCAGGCTCGGCCGTCGTCGCGTCATGAGTGGGTATTGTATCGTTTGTTTACAGCGGCTCGTGATGAAAAATGACGATCGCTGTAGAAATACAAAATATTCCACATAAAAACCAAACTGATACATATTTGAACAAGGTAAGATATTATTATTATTTTTATTACAGTATATTGTCTTGTAATATTTTCATTAACTCTATAAGTCATAATTTGTCCTCTTCTTACCACTTGTATGCTGATGATCTCCAAATCTATACTCAGTCCTCTCTTGAAGATCTATCTAAAGCAGTTGACACTATTAACGCTGATCTGACTTGTATTTCGAATTGGAGTAAATGTTATGGTTTAACGATTAATCCTAAGAAAACTCAGGTCATTGTCATCGGTAGTTCTAGATTAATTGGCAAAATTGACTGGTCTTCCCTACCCCCTATTATACTAGACTGCACTCTAATCCCTTACAGTGACAAGGTTAAAAACCTGGGGTTGTATCTTGACTCCTGTATGTCTTGGACCTCACAGGTTAATGAGGTCAGTAGAAGAATGTTTGCTGCGTTAAGCTCTTTACGTAGATTACGTAATTTCCTTCCCACAGCAACTAAAGTTACGCTCGCCCAGTCTCTTCTTCTGCCTATCCTTGACTATGCTGATATTTGCTATCTTGACATTACCGAGGAGCACCTTAATAAGCTTGAGCGCATTCAAAATTTATGCATTAGATTTATATTTGGGCTTCGCAAATATGATCATATCTCCGAATTTCGCAAACAGCTCAAATGGCTCCCGATCCGCCTTCGCAGGAATACTCACATTCTCTCCGCGTTGTATAGTGTGCTGTTTAATCCTTCTACTCCTCTTTATTTAAAAAACCGTTTCCAGTATCTTTCTCTTACCCATAATCGGTTCCTTCGATCATCCATCAATCTTTCTCTCTCTACACCTTTGCACTCTTCTTCCTTTTTCAAGAAATCCTTCGCCGTAACCGCTGTGCGATTGTGGAACTCCTTACCTCTCCATATTCGTCGTGCTAAATCTCTTCACTCTTTCAAAATTCTTGTTAAATCGTATTATTTAGAACGCTATTAGATAAATTACTTTACCTTTCTCTTACTCTTTTCATTTAATCTATTATATGATATTTTATATATAACTTTCACTTACTTTTATCTGTATGTATTATTGTATTTTTTTTATTATTATTTTGTATGCTCCCCTCTATTTGTAACTTTTGTTTGCATCTTTCCTCTACGCAAAGGTTGTCTGGAAGAAATCACTTTCAGTGATAAGACCGCCTATTGTACATACTTTAATTAGTTTTAACTATATTGATGTTTCTGTATTGTGGTGTACAAAAAAGTATAAATAAATAAATAAATAAATATATTGTCTCGCTAAAAGTACATAGGATTTGTATATGAATATACTTATACTTTCTTCCCCATCGGTTATCGGTTCTTCGAGCTATATGGCCGGCCCATTGCCACTTCAGCTTACTAATCCGTTGGGCTATGTCGGTCACTCTGGTTTTACTGCGGATATCCTCATTTCTGAGTCTATCACGCAGAGAAACTCCGAGCATAGCCCTCTCCATAGCTCGCTGAGCGACCTTAAGCGTCCTCATACGGCCAGCAGTGAAGGACCACGTCTCAGATCCATAAGTCATCACTGGCAACACGCACTGGTTGTACAATCTAGTTTTTAGAGATTGAGGTATACCTCATTATATATTATAAGAATATATTAGAAGAAAGGTTCTCGAGTGGCAGCCTCGTACCGGTAGGCGTAGTGTAGGGCGACCCCCCACTAGATGGAGTGACGACCTGGTAAGACATGCAGGAAGTCGATGGATGCAGGTGGCTCAGGACCGTGCTTTGTGGCATTACTTGGGGGAGGCCTATGTTCAGCAGTGGACTTGTGAAAGGCTGTAATGATGATGATGATGATACTTATACATCTTGGACTTAGGAGTAAAGGTCTACTTCGGTATCTGCTACTGGAACTCCTCAAAGATTAGAATTAGGTGTGGCGAGTTTGGCTTCGTTTTGTTAGTTATGATGCGCTCGTTAATACTAAAAGGAGAAAATATTTTTAAATTTCTTTATACTATGACAGCTTCTAAAGGTGCTATGACAAAGTCTTATTAGATTTCTATTCTGGACGAGATTTTTTATTTCTTTAGCGTACATTATCTGCTGCCTGTAGGTTTGGCGTAAGAGAATTCATGACCCCATTTCGTCCCGAGGGTGTCGTAAACTACGGTTATGGTAAATTACATGCTATACTATCTCGTTTACGTTAGTTGTAAATACCCAGATCATTGTTCATAATCACCCATAAATTTTCTACTAAAGGAGATATTTTTTCTATTTTTTTTCCATAGGATATGGTGACAAACGAGCACATAGTCTACCTGATTGTAAGTGGTAGCTGCGGCCCATAGACATCTACATCTGTCCTCGGTTACAAATCAAAATGCAGATGCGTTGTCACCCGTGAGAACTAAGATGGAATGTCTCGTTCCCAGTAAAAAGGAACTCCGGTTCTCTACACTCACTATACGAAACACAGCAGCATTAAGCTACTATTTGACGCTGTAATTCTGTGAGAGCGTGGTCCTTCCCCGGTCGAGCCGACCCATTCGTGCTACAACTATACTTCTAGTATAACTGCAGCATGGATATTACCACGTATAAATGTTGTCACACTTGGCAGGCGGATTGGCAAACGTAGTTTTTTTTATTATTTTGAATAGTTATCAGAAGTATGCTGATGCCCATTTCCTATTTAATTTCCCTCTGGTACCTCTAAGGACATCTACTAAATGACTCTTATACCACCACTATACAGCCAAATTTTAGTTTCAATTACTTCACTAATAAGAAAATTGTAAGCTTTTAATTAAACGCGAGCGAAGCCGCGGGTATATGCTAGTGCGTAATAATGACAGCTTGTAATTTCCCATAATTAATAGTGAGTTTTATCAAGATCAATTAACGCCGCCCCCGTTTAGAATCCTTCGTTGTATTGTTTTGTGTACATAAAACAGCTATAAATGAGCGAGTGCGATTAATCTAGTTTAATTATTAATTTCGCTAAGTATCTGCAGAATCATTTTCTTTTCTTTCGTCAAACAATGGAATTTTTCACAAGAAAAAACATTTAAATTATCTTTTATTCCATAAAGTGGTATTAAAATAACGATCTTATTCTATAAAAGTGTCTCGGCTAGACACAGACCTTATATACCAATTATAATAAAACATAACGTTTCGATATTTATGTTCTTGAAACAATATTACATTAGTTTTTTGTTTGCAGATGTATCGAGGCTAATTCTATGCTATTTTATAGCCGTATTTGTTTTGAAATAAAGTGTTGCTATTAATAGTACTAGTATTCCAGTTTGATAATCAAATGTGCTAAAAAATGCTTAGGCTAAGAATGATAAGCCGAAACCTGCAGTAAGGCGCATTCGATCCTACGACATTTTTGTTTAGCTCTCGGTAGAGAAGATAGGATAGATAGGTCGGAGAATCAAAATTTCAGTGTTTATATTTTTTTACTGGTAACGAAGCATTTCTTCTTAGTTCTCAAGAGGGACATCACATCTCTCTGATGATCAGATGTCTACAAGTCACACTTACCATAATGCGAACTGTGTGCTCATTTGTCACCCATGTTCTGTAAAAAATTACTCATATTGGCTATAAACTCATAACCAGAGTGAAGTTAAAATGATAGTTAACAAACTGCAAATGAACATGTTTATGAAACTCCAGGTTAAACTTGTGCATTACTGCTTATCCAGCTACGCGAGGAATCTAGACTCGTAAGTACCCAGGGTACAATATTGTGTTGCAGTAAACTTACCTAATAAAGAGCACATGTTCATTGCACCAACCAACTGATATTAAAATACATATTATGTAGAATTTGGCATATTATGTGGAATCCAAATATTATTATATTATGATGACATTATGTAAACTGACAAAATCTAAACGGTTCACTTCGTATTTCGTAATGCATACATACAGCAAAGTGAATTAAATAATTTTCCAGCGTCTTTCCCAACGATGGCAATGTGACTCTTTTTTATGGCTAAAGTGAGGTATGTATTGCGCTGTAACATTGCGATTTACAATTTAGAGCTTCATAACTCAGTAGTCAAACACTGACTTATAGTAAATAAAAAAGTATCTGTTCCATTTCGTTTATCTCTTAAGTTTCCTTATCGATGATAGATATAGTTATTTGCCTACGAGGTAATGCTAATTCTTACATTAAGGTGAACTGTGCGTTCGTTTCTAAGCGGTGCACTAAAGTTAAAATATATGTATTTGTATGTGTATTGTGTGTATTTTATTTATGTATTTATATGTGAATAATAATTTCTGTACTTCTTATTACACCTATCTCTTTTATCTCTGCACTACTCTACGTAGTCTGGTACGTAATGCCTCGAGCATTAAGTACGCCTTTATTCATTTAATATGTATAAGAAGATTAATAAATGACTAAATAAATAAAAACCCGATCTAATCCGATAAGTATCATATCGAATATATTTCCTCTTAAAGCACTGCTTATTTCGTCGCAATTCTCATAACATACATGTATTAAAGCTGTCATCAAGGGGATCACTAACTAGCATCGTTGCTTACAAAAAGTACGTAGACAAAGTTGCTATCGGAGTTTGCGGATTGTTTGGGACAGTTTTTAAACTCATTTTTTCCGTTAATAAGTCTGACCGAAACGCTTTTTGACGTCAACGATAAAATTTCATAAGTATAAGTACATGTCCGCGGCATCAACGTCCCTTTGAGAGCTGCTATCCGAGTTTTAATGAAGTTTTCTTTTAAAATGGATCTCGAAACGTTTCTGATAAGACACCGTAACTTCGTTGCTCTCCAACAAATATAGTAGAGTTTATGAGGAGATAATGTCCTTTATTATTTTTTTATTTACACCACGAAAACTTACAGCTTTTAATTAATACTATATGGTATATAATGTAATTCACGAAGTAAGCTTAGTAGAAGTTTTCTCAGATGAGTAATCGGTTTGGGTATTACATGCCATATATATAAGTAGATAATATGTACACATTAATGTTGATTAGATTTAAAATTTCAAGAGTAAATTGCTACTGAATTTAGATGTTATCAATTTACAAATAGTAGTACCACTAGTAGAAAAAAGGTCAGCCTTATCACTGTCCTAAGAAAATGTATTAAATGAGTTACATGCTCTTTAGAAGAATGAGTTTCACCTGTAATTTGATCTACATAAAGAAACATGTAAGAGATTTTAATAACGCAGTAAACGAGAGGGAACTGAGATATGTAATCTTTTTCATAAGTCAGGGCAGTCTAAATGATCTTGAGCAATTTTGCTTAGTCAGGTCAGCTGTATATCGCCTAATTTGCAGCGAGAGGGGATGAAGGTGAGAACACTGCAATTCATATTTCTCTATCTTTATGTGTTTTTTGTTTATGTTCATAGTCTTCTCGGAATCGGCGGAACCGATTTGAATTTTTTTAATATTCCAGTGGTAGTCTTCGTGGGTGTCGTAAGAGCCGATGAAGTTAAACTGAAATAGGAAATGGGCAGTAGCATTTTCCGGATAAACGCTAAAAATCTTCACTATCAAGCCGCCTACCGCAAGCGTGGCAACTGTGGCAAGTATCCCTTCTACAGGGCGGTCTATTGGGAAGATCACGGAACATTAAAAACAAAGTTAATGTTGAGGACAGGACCAATGAATGAATAATGAAAAAAGCCCTATGGAAAACAAATAAACTTTATACGCCCTTATTAATCATAAAAGCCGGGGCAACGAATTAACGACGGGGCTCCGCAGAAATAAGCTTTCGTAATTTATTTTAACGAGTAAAAAAAATATTGAATTTGGCTATATTTCGAAATTTCCAACCAGTGTTGTAGCGATATAAATAATCCCATCTTGTTCCCTTAGTATGGTAACGGAGGAGATAATAACCACAGGATCTTGTGATACAGGATAAATGGTGGTTTAAACATCTCATATATACCACATATTTCTAAGGTCCTTTTTCAAGAGCCCTTACTCTTATTACTAAAAAGGTCACCGGTTCCTCACACTCTATACTCTATATTCTGTGGGAGCGTGGTCATTTCCCGATCGAGTCAACCCATTCGTGCTGTAGCCAGCATACTCGTACGTCTCTCTGCCTCTTGTTAAGTGTTGTAATTAATTTGTTCTAAGTGACTGTGTAAACCGTGCATTTGCGGTGTAAGAATATTCATTACCTCATAACGTCCCGTGAGTGAAGTAATAGGCGACAAAGGGAAACTGATACTTAGATGGGTAGCATCATCTCCTTGATAACAATTCAAAATTATTAAAAAAAACCAGGGTTGCCAATCCGCCTGCCAAGCGTGTCAACTATGGCTCTATAAGGCAATCTATGGGGGAGTTAATCCTTGGCAGTGGCTAACAGTTTTATACGCTGTACTGTACAGATGTATGGAAGTGACTGCAGTGGTCTCCCATACTGCCTGCACCTGCACTATTGTTTGAGCGAGCGTTGTTTTGGTATTATTACCAAAAAAATATAACGCACTACAGAAATTTACACAAACTTGAGGAAAACCTCGCACGTAATTAGTGAATACATATCTGCAGCACAAACGGGTCGGCTTGACCGGGGTAGGAAACATGCTCTCACATAACAAAAATGTGAAACTGCAGAAAAATTCTGCTGTGTTTCGTATGTTGAGTATAGGGAACCAAAAGACCCATCTAACTGGAAACGAGGCATTCCATCTTAGTCTTCAGGGGTAACAGGGCATCCGAATTTTTATTCTTAATATATGATTGATGTAGATGTCTATGGGCCACAACATCTACTTACTCGTACCATCAAACGAACTGTACGCTCGTTTGTCACCTATGCTATAAAAAAACCTGAGACAATCGGGTTGAACGTAACATTACAACGGATTTTGTTTTATAATACAATTAGAAATTTTCATTAAATTTCACATTAAAAAATCTATTTTACCAAACTACAAAAACTGTAAAAATAAACCTAACGTATTTCTATTGATTGGTTTATTTTTAACATGGATATATGTTCGCAACTCGGCGGCCACGAGTCTACGTCTTGCCCTGTTTGTTATACCGCTAACGCGCATCATTTTATTCTAGTATTGAAATGGAATGGAAAAATCTATTTTTATGGTTTCCAATTCTTTCTTCATATTGGAAAAATATGCGTCATCGATATTCTGTCACAGTTTACTGCTAGTTGAATGATATTTTTGTAAAAACCATACCGAGAAAGAGTTTGACTGTACAAAATAATGAATTTGCTTTGCACTAACTAAACATTCTATTATATTAATCGAAGATAGATTGGAACTACTTCGACACCCTTACTTCGATAAAACTAACTGAGACGCTGCGAGACAATATTGGAGTTTAGTATTTTAATCCTGGTGTAACTAAAATTGTTTTTACTATCTGCTGTTACATTATTCTGATGTTCCCTATTAATCTACTTAGGTCATACATGGGACGTATTGAAGTGATAAATTATTGCACACTGGCATCACATGGGATCCCTATCCTTTTTCTTATGATAGCCATAGCGCCTTTAAAATGTGTAATGCAACCGTGATATTAATTTATTATTTGATTTAAAATGACTAAATCTCCACCTGCACATACACACACACACACACACACACACACACACACACACACACACACACACACACACACACACACACACACACACATGCACGCACGCACGCACGCACGCACGCACGCATGCACGCATGCACGCACGCACGCACGCACGCACACACACACACACACACACACACACACACACACACACACACACACATACACACACACACACACACACACACACACACAAGCGTGAACACACACACGCATGCACGCACGCACGCACGCACGCGCACACGTCGGGCCAGATCGCTAGACAGATACTTTCGGCCTAGGACGTCCCTTTCCGACTCTTCTATTCACTTCTGCAACATATATTTGCTTTGTCAGTCTTTCCTCATTCATTCTTACTACATGACCTAACCACCGAAGCATTTCTTTCTTAATCCTTATCACCGCATCATCGTGCAAACCACACTCTTCTTTTATCATACAGTTTCTCACCCTGTCATTCAGATTCAGACCTCACATACTACTTAGCGACTGCATTTCTTACTGCATTTATTCTACTCTCGTGCTTCTTCTGCCACACCCAACTTGCACTACCATACGTTAAAGTAGGGACTAATACAGCATTGTGAATTGCCATACGTGCCTTTTTTGACACATTCTGACTTTTCACAATAGAGTGTAGTACCCCATTTACTTTATTTCCTGCATTCACTCGTCGCTCAATATCCTTATCATATCTCCCATCCCTGCTGAATACACATGCATGCTAGTATTTAATAAAGCAAATATTATGATAGACTTAAATCTCTCTTTGACGCGCAATATTTGTAAGATAATGAAACATATTCAATTTGGCATTTCATTTCGCCATGTAGTCAATCCACTACCCCATATCATACCATGGCTGTCATAAGAGGCGACAAATGGAAACTGAAACAAGAGACGTACAGCGCCATCTTCTTGATACGAGTAAAAAATAACACATAATATTATGATTGCCAATCCGTCTACCAAGCGTGACAATAGTGGGACATATTAGGAAAACTATGGGGAGCCCTCTGTTTAGCTTTGAACATTTGAAGTGCTAATAAATTTCTTTCAACGCCCTCGCAATACGCGTATTAATTACTCTAATGAATAATTAAACTTATCGCTTTAAAAATAAATTATTATGGTTTTTCTTTGCGTAGACGACAGTGATTTTATTTTCTTCGGTGGAATAACAAAGAGATATCTCTAAGAAGGAAGAAAAGGCTCACAATGATAAGAGGGTGGAACAAAAGCTTACAGTTAAGATACAGATAATTTGCAAACTCATTTACGCTTTTCGCTAACAAAACGCTTTTTTGATGTCGGCTGAAAAATACCACTAGTGCGTCCTTCAAAAGCTTCAACGGCCCTCTTTCTGAAACGCTATCTGTGTTTTTAATGGAGTTTCCTTTAACGTCGAGGGCGTAGTGTTGATAAGGCTTCGTTATTCTACAACAGGTGTCGTTGGCGCTTTCGTTATCGTTTCCCCTGCGGCAACAAATCGCTGCACGACAGTTTTTAAAGAGATAAAAGTCCGATTCTTTTAAAACGCCGACAAAGGAAACCGGCTTTGAAATTTTTGTTAATGACCTTGTATATTTTTGAATGTTCTTTGTTTTCGGTGGTCGTAGTATTGTCTAGATCGAAATTTTATATATAATTTTATTATTGCTCATTGTATTCAATGAGCAGTAATAAAATTTACTTTTAAAAATCTCCATTCTCTCAAACTACCACAAGTATAGGTTTCCTTTGTTTCTTCAAATTAAATTAGCAGTATCATGACTGCTCAAATTTTACATGATATTATAATAAAGTTACCAAGAAAAGCTTTAGATTTTAAATAAAATTTCCGCACTAGATAACACCGTCGTAAGTATAGTGGTTGAATGCTTAAGTGAGATTCAACAACATGTATTGCTGTACAGGATAATCATAGGAACGTGCGATGATTCGCGTGAATACTATCCCTCTGTATGTAAATTAAAATGCACTCAATAATCCTTACTTCTCATTTCAAAGAAATTCGACTGAAAATACATTTTTGATTTAATATAATTTATAAAATATTTGAAAAATATATTGGTTAAAAATTGCGCGACTGTAACAACTTGAAACAGTATTTCAACGCTAAAAGTTGCCTTAACGTATTAGAAACTTTTTCTATACGATAATTACAATTGAATTTGTTATCTATAACAAGACCAAGATAATATATCTGCGTGTCCACAGTTACTATTTATATAATATTGAACTCCTCTTTAATAACATTTGCCTAAAAAAAATTGTCGTGTGTACACTACTTTGATTCGAATTTTATATTGCCTCGAAAATATCGAAAACTGGAGATGGGGTATTTAAACAGAATGAACGGAAACTCAACGGTAGATAATTAAAAGAGACTTTTAAATTACAGCTCTTTCAGAAAAACTCAACATTTTGTAAATTTTAAGGAAAAACAAGTTTTATTGTTATTGTCTACAGTGTCTCTGATACTGCATCAAAAGCTTTTACTTAATTTATGCAATAAACGTTACACCGACAAATTACTGAAAGGATTTGGACTAAAGTGTTGACTGTGTGGCGGCGCTGTCGTCGCGCCGCAAGCGAAACACACCGAAGCTTAAATCACGCTATCAACATTCCGAATCATAAACAGCATATATAGAACATCTCCGAACTATCACCAGGAGTGTCGGCCGCTCCCCGGGCGGAACACCTCGCCCGGCGGGAGATCTCCCCTTTTCCTTCCACGGCCACAGTGGTGACTAACCGACGTGATATGAACACGCAACCAAACACCTTCGGAAACTACAACTTCAAACCTTCGTCATTATCCTCAAGAACCCCTACCATTCACTACTGAGAATCGTCTTCTGCAGTCTTCAGTTCCTGCAAGCCAGTCCAACTTGTCTTCATCTCGACTCACCGCAGATTTATAAGGCAGACTTCTGGCACTTGCTCCGGCACATCGTTCTCACCGGCATCACTTGCCAGTGCGCAGTATGTCATGCATTACAAATCGGCATATTATTCGCACCGGTGTCACTTGCCCTTACGCACACAGCATGCATTCCCCACCGGCATTAAAAGGACACACCGGCAATCGGACTGCACTATCGACCTCCGGTCTGAGCAGGGGGGTGATGTGGCGGCGCTGTCGTCGCGCCGCAAGCGAAACACACCGAAGCTTAAATCACGCTATCAACATTCCGAATCATAAACAGCATATATAGAACATCTCCGAACTATCACCAAGAGTGTCGGCCGCTCCCCGGGCGGAACACCTTGCCCGGCGGGAGATCTCCCCTTTTCCTTCCACGGCCACAACTGCGTTGTCATTGTTTTAGACACGTAAAAGGGAGCCTATAATAATAATTAATTTTTTGTCAGATAACAGGTGCTGATTTACAACGTGCTGGGTGGTGAAGGAAAAATCGGTAGGAAACCTGTATATCTGAAAAATAAAAATAAATAAATATTTCGAAGAAATGACATTTTTGAACCACGCGATGCCGTTCTGTCCCAACACGCATTGCGACAGCACGGCGGACACCTCCTTGCCTTTTAACCCTCTCAGAAGTGAGAGGCCATTATTCTATTGCCCATATTTCGGATCAAATTAAATAAAAATGTCAGAGCATACAGAATACTCAATTTTAAAAGATCTAATAAAATAAAATGAAACACATGTTACGAATTATGTGAAATTAGGACTATGGAAAATCCTTAAATTTATGCCTTCCGATGAATAGTCATCACGTTTACGCTAGTTGTTAAATACCCAACAAGGAAGCAGCGTCAAAGATGCGAGACGTCTGGGACTGGGACTACCATTGTCAATCAAACATAACAATTAACGCAAATCCCAGTTTTAACGCCGTTTCTTTAAAGGTCCAAGTCTAGCTGTGGACTTTTATGCCCTGATGAAGGTAAAGCACTTGCCACAAATTTAATTGTACGCGAGCAGCCCAGGTTCAACCCAAGCAAAAATAAAACAAACAGTACGTTCTTCTAAACAACACCGCCACTACATGAATTTCAATTAGTTATTTAGAGACAGTACGCAGGTGTTAGCTTAAAATTAAGGCTATTCTCAACAGCGCGAGGCGCTTTCTGTAAATGCTTCGAGTACAACATTAGAGTCGTAGAAAAGTTAACTCATAAAGAGCACGTTTGCTTCTGAAAGCAACGCCTGCCGCCATGTTAAAACTTCTAACATTTATTGCAGTGCAGTATGACAATGCGGTTATGTAAGACAATAGTCTGATTGCGTTAGATGAACCATTCAAATACTTATGCTTTATTAAACTTTGAATTCGACTCGTGCGAATTTACTACCAAATCTGTTGTGATAAAGCGGCAGAAGTATGAAAGTATAACTAAGGCTTTAGAAATACAGTATTATAAAAAGTATTTTAGAGATGGATTTGATTTTATGGATGAGAAATTTAAAGAAAATGTTGCGACCAGGAAATGAGGAAAGAGAGACAATCCAAGTTTATGCTGCAGAAGTGAGTTGTAAAGTGGGCACAAAACGCCCAAGAGTTACACAGAGTATTAATTAGCTTGTGTTTTTTTTAACGCGGATATTATCAATACCAGTATAATTACTAGGCTGCGAGGCATGCCATCTTAATTCCCAGAGGTGGCATTGCAACTGTAGTTCGTTTCTCTTGTATTTCATTATTTAAAGGAAAAAAAAGGAAAGGTTTTTACATTGAGTGTATTTTGCTATGGCTTTATATTTACAGATTTACTTCGGTAAAAGAAACCCTCACTTGCATAAAAATGGTCTTACTGAGTCGACGTAATAGTCGAAGAAGTAAATCAATGAATTGGCAGGTGTTCTTAAACATTACATATTTTTATGAAGTTAGTATTTTTTTATTGAAAAAGGGTGACCGACGAGCATGTTGTGGCCCATAGAAATCAAAAAGTATTCTTGATTACGAAATAAAATGCAGATGCGCTATCACCATAAGGGCTAAGATGGAATTTAAAAATAGCAATATATCAAATAGCAGCTTAATTGTGCTGTGTTTTGATCGTACGAAACCCAGCAGCAATAAGCTGCTATTTTACGCTGGTATTCTGTGAGAGCGTGGTCTTTCCTTGCTCTAGCCCACTCATTCGTGCTACAGCATAGCTCTCCCACGTACATATAGTAATCTCTATAGTTCTGTGCAATATGTTGGGGACAATGTGTAATATTCACTCAAACAAAAACAGCTATTTAAGGAATGGATTACTAACGACATTCTGCACAAAACTTTTTCTTCGTCCAAAGAGAATTAAAAAACTTTCTATTTAAGTTAAACAAAGCAACAAAGTAGAACCATGAGTAAAGGCAAAGTTTTTCCCAGCAAAGTAAACAAATGAAGGCAGGCAGTAGAGGAAAAATCTCCGATGTGGGAGGCGTATGACTACGAGACGTTTAAAATTTACTTAGGTGTATCTCCAAGCAAATTAGAGAGGGTGAAAAGAAACACTATTATTTTAGTTATAAGCATAAACACAAAAAAGTTATGGCAGGAACAAGACAAATAAAGCAAAGTATAAATCACATCATAATTAAGAGAATTTTCCTAAAAAAAAAACCTGTGCTGCAGCATGAAACTCCAAAATGGGCGGGTCTCGATGATAGCACTGGTTTTCAGTTTGGCCCATATCATAGCCATGTCCGAGAATTATATGGAATTACAGCTCCCGTAGTAGCTACAACACCTTCGCTACGTGGATTCAAAATGCCGCCTTTCGATGGGATTTCTTCCTGGTCGGCCTACAAAATCCAGTTCGAGGCCGTCATGGAGGCGAACGGCTGGAATAAAAGTCAGGCCATGACTGCACTTACCCTAGACCTGCGCGACTAAGCCTTAACTGTTTTGGAAGCTCTCGGTAAGAAAGTGCCTTACGAGCAGCTCCTTGAGGCATTGGAAGCGAAATATGGCGACGCTCATCTGGAACACGTCTTTCGTGCGCAGCTTAGCTAGGACTAAGTAGATTTATTAATCCTATACCTTTAAACGAGCAATTCTTATATATATATATATATATGTATATATATATATATATATATATATATATATATATATATATATATATATATATATATATATATAATCGGAATCTCCGAAACGGCTCCAACGATTTTCATAAAATTTTGTGTGCAGGGAGTTTCGGGGGCAATAAGTAGATCTAGCTAGGATTTATTTTTAGAAAATGTCTTTTTGTCCGTGTTTTAGGCAATGAAAAACTGCTACAATATCGTTATATAATATCGTTAGAATAAGAAGGTAAATTTTGACAGTTTATTAATGATTACAAATAGCTTAATCGGTATAATGGGCGGTCACAAAATCGTAATACCATGGTTCGAGCCCAGACTGACCGACTTTTTTAATTTTCTTTTTCAAGATCTTTTCTTCTTTGAGAAAATCTATTTTTCCGAGCCCTTTTTTTAGTATTTTTTAAAAACACGATTATTTAAATTAAACTAATTGCACTCACGATTTTTTTATTCAAATAACCAGTTCAGTTTTTTCTATTATTTCACTAAGATCAAAAAATATTATTCGTATTTCATCAGTATGTAATTTGTATCTAAATATAATTTCCAAAACACACGAATTAAAAAAAAACGAGCAAAAAATACCAAGCAAAGCTCGGTCAACCGGGTACTAGAATATTATGTAAATATAATATCTATTATTCTTTATCGTTGTAACCAACAATAATCAAAGGTACATAATCACAATTTGTTTACGTGTAGACGGCCATGCTGCAGCTATATTGTGGTTGCAGCGAGAATGGGTCTGCTCACCCGGAGTAGGACCACGCTCTCAGAATACCAGCGTAAAATAGCAGCTTAATGCTGCAGTTTCGTATGGTGAGTGTAGAGAACCGGTGACCCTTTTCACTGGAAACTAGGCATTGCATCTCAGTCTTGAGAGCTGGCAACGCATCTGCATTTTGATTTTTAATTGAAGATATATGTATGTAGATGTCTATGAACCACAGCATCCACTTACCATCAGTTGGACTGTGTGCTCGTTTGTTATCCTTATTCTATAAAAAAAGTATATTTATCATTAAAAAAACAGTTTTATTTACGGTACCTTACCTATACACGGGGCAAAAAGGAGTCCAATCATCCTACTAAATTCTGAACTATCATGTTTCAAGAAAGTTTTCTGATATCACCCGCCATCCTGTGTCCATGCTTTAGAATATATTTTAATCTTTACATTAAAATTATACCGTTTCGGAAATTTGCTTTCGAAAATTTGCATACTTGATTAATATTAGGTGTATGTTCTTATTCCTAAATTAAATTCCAGCATCTCAAAGTTACATATTTCATATCCACTTGTAAACGATTTGCATTCGTTTGTTAACAAATTAAATAATGAAGCTTAACTGTAAAATTTGTAATTCGCTATATAATTCTTCTTCTGCGTTATAAAATTCCACTGCTGGGCTTAGGGCTGCCGTCCATTCCCATTGTAGGGAACAATCCAACCAAAAGTTCACAATTGAATTTGCGACTGCACTAGTGTCGCGGCTCTCCGTCTTGGTGAATTATATTCATTCCATTCACACACATGGTGTGATGAACACACCATGTGTGTGAATGGAATGAATATAATTATTTATATAATCTTCATTGTAATACAGCTTAAGTTAAGGGTTACTATAGGCGAACTTAATGCCTAACGCATCGATCACTAATAATTAATGATCGATAGCATAACGGTATTGTCTACCTGTCAACACCGGCAGACATAAATAAATATATTTGGCTGATGTTAGAAAACTGTTAAACATTACTAGAAGATATAATATCTAAATAAATAAAATAATATACGCATACATACTAATATATATATATATATATATATATATATATATATATATATATATATATATATATATATATATATATATATTTTTTTTCATCATTGGTTTGAAGATGGCTGCAGGTGTCTATACACCTACAGCCAGTTTCAATCAAAAATGGCTACAGACGCGTTGTCACCTCTGAGGACTAAGATGGAATGTCTGGCCACAGCATGAATGATCGGAACACAGCAGTGCAAGCACTGTTACTGGACTGCTGAAATAGGTAAGAGCGCGATGCCTGCCCAAAGGGATTCCTAGCCCTAAAAGAAGTTCTACCACATAGTAATATTAGCAAATAAATTGTTTTAAAATAGCTAGCTACAGATAAAATTTAATTTAAATTTACTAAATAAAGGCTGTGAAAGCAACTATGGACCAACTTCAAATTTTCCGCATTTATTTATCTCACAGTTTTTACTAAAAAAGCTTTTATAATATGGCTCTATATAAACGACTTCAACACGCCTCTTTCTTGTTACCCAAGCTGCAAAAAACACGGTTCGCTGCCACTGAAAGTTGTCCAACTTTCTTATATAACTTTTTCAACGTTTGTAATTTTAACCGTACGAATTTAATTTTTGTACCAACGAAGACTAAAAGAGACCTGGATAACTTAAAGGCCATAGGAAATTGAAATAAACTTTATCATTTATGTTTATACTTTGGGAATAAAAAAATATATTAAAGAAGTTAATATTAAATTTTTCATATACATCATTACTATTAGGAACATAACAAGTACACTGCTGAACAGTAGCCTCCGCCAAGGAACACCACAAAGCATGGTCCTGAGCCACCTTCCTGCCACTTGCATCGACATGCATCTTTTACCAGGTAGTCACTGAATCTAGTGAGGGACTGCCCTACACTTTGCTTACCAGTACGAGGCCGACTCGAGAACCTTTTTATTTAACGGTTGTTGGTAAAGACCCAACGAAAAATTGAAAATTTCAACAATTATATTTAAAAAAAAATCATTAATTTAATCCTTTTAACTAATGGATTAGTCGCGCTTGGGATTCAACAAAATCCCCATAAAACGTTGAGTTATTCTTCTGTCACGTCTTGACGAAATCTTTTAAGAACTAACTCATCGTGAATGTTAATTAAGCTTTTACAAAATTTTAAAGAACTTCATTATCCCACTTTTCTACTTTATGCATCACATAAGTTTATACATATTCTTACCGCCTATGTACAACTGGGTGAATAATATAAAGTACCCGGATGACCGAGCTTTGCTCGGTTTTATTTTAAGTTACATTTAGATACAAATTACATGAATAATATTTTGTGATCTTATTGACATAATAGATAAAACTGAACTGGTTATTTGAATGCAAATCATGAGTGCAATTAGTTTAATTAAAATTATTCTTATTTTTAAAAATAAGTAAAAAAAAGGGCTCGAAATAATAGATTTTCTCACAAAAGAAGGGAATTTGAAAAAAAAAGGAAAAAAAGTCGGACCCAAGACGGGACGCGAACTACGGAACTCCGGTATCACGCCCGACCGACATCCCACCTGAGCTATTACGATCGTTAGTAGTCTGTCAAAATTTACCTTCTTATATTGTAGCACTTTTTTATTATATATATATACATATATATATATATATATATATATATATATATATATATATATATATATATATATATATATAAATATAGATATATACAAAAATTGCTTGTTTAAAGGTATATATAAATTTTGAGTTTCAGCGCTCCTTTACAGATAGTGAAAATCAAGAAGGGCGCCGGGTAAAATTATGCGAACGGGAGGCTGCGGTGAATTTTAGGTTGAAGTGTGTTTGTAGTCCTCTTAAAATTCCTGTAAGGCACTTTACAATATGAAACGACTTGAACAGGTCTTAAGTATAGTTTTATAATTCTACTCGTATATCGCAGGCAAAATAGATTATGCCTGTAGTCCTGATATACCTTGTTTCTATATGTCGAATTTATTTTAGTACATACCAATAGTTCCGATTACATTTATAAATAAATATGAATCGATTTAATTCAAAAAGGTAACAACGCATCAGTAACCTTTATCATCCTTTATCAGAGCCACGCTGCAGTTATATTATTATGATTGTAGTACGAATGGGTTAGCTCGAACGAGGAAGAAGCACACTTTCACAGAATACCAGCGCAAAATACTAACTTAATACTGTTATGTTCGTATGGTGAGTGTAGAGATCCGGAAACCGTTTTTGGCTGGAAACAAGGCATTCCATCTTAGTCTTCAGGGGTAAGAAAAATAAATGTAGATGTCTATGGGCCACAGCATCCGCTTACTATCAGGTGGACTGTGTGCTCGCTTGCCATCCTTATCCTATAAAAAGCATACCAATAATTCGGATAACATTTATAAATAAATATGAATCTATTTAATACCCAGTGATAATAACGCATCAGTAGCAAAAAATGAAGTATTTGAAGTTTGCTGCAGGTATCCATGAACTGATAGACATTTACCACCAGGTAGACTGTAATTTCGTTGGACACTTTGGTTTTATAGAAAAATATAATTAAAAGTAATTACGTAAACTTAATAGCCGTTTCAAAACGCATGGTACGCGTACATTAAAGTAGCATTTAAATAAGAAATTGCCAGCGCGTGCGAAACAAGATCTGCTTGAATTATATACTAAATATTTGCAGATAAGTTTTCTGCCTCAAAACAAAAACATTAAAAATTACGTTGTATTTCTTGCGTGTTAGGAATGCGTCAAATGAAGCATATCAGTAACAGTTTACCCGTAACATCGAGTTTTGTGGATATTTTCTTTAAAAATCCCCGAAAAGCTTTTTAAATAAAAGCGTGAGATTGAATCGATTTTAATGGTCGGGATTTGACTCACCTATAGCTTACCTACTGAATATCGTCTAATGGACAACATTATCTCATACATTAACATTATATCATATCTTAACTTTTAATTTGTAGCGTCTTTTGAGACGAGAATAATAAATATGCACCAAAATTCTCTTTAATAATATATGGGATATAATATATTTTATACGACTATTAAATAACAGTGACAATATTGAAAAGTGACGGTAAAATTTAGATTAAAGAATACAGTTTTTTTGTGATTGCATTTAAAATAATATTTAAAATAATGCTTAACTGCATACCTACTAATTTATTTAAAAATGTAAATTCCAATAATCATCATCATTCATCATCATTACAGCCCTTTACAAGTCCACTGCTGAACATAGGCCTTCCCCAAGCAATGCCACAAAGCACGGTCCTGAGCCACCTGCATCCATCGACTTCCTGCATGTCTTACCAGGTCGTCACTCCATCTAGTGGGGGGTCGCCCTACACTACGCCTACCGGTACGAGGCTGCCACTCGAGAACCTTTCTTCCCCATCGGTTATCGGTTCTTCGAGCTATATGGCCGGCCCATCGCCACTTCAGCTTACTAATCCGTTGGGCTATGTCGGTCACTCAGGTTTTACTGCGGATATCCTCATTTCTGAGTCTATCACGCAGAGAAACTCCGAGCATAGCCCTCTCCATAGCTCGCTGAGCGACCTTGAGCGTCCTCATACGGCCAGCAGTGAAGGATTACGTCTCTGATCCGTAAGTCATAACTGGCAACACGCACTGGTTTTACACTTTAGTTTTCAGAGATTGAGGTACACCTGACGAGAAGATGTGTCGTAATTTCCCGAACGCTGCCCAGCCGAGTTGAATCCGTCGATTGACCTCTCGGTCGAAGTTGGACTTACCTAGTCGGACTATTTGTCCCAGGTAAACGTACTCGTCAACAACTTCGAGCATAGTGATCCCAACAACTACCGGCATAGGTGAGACATGGACATTAAACATGATCTTTGTTTTGCCCATGTACATCTTAAGACCTATCCGTTGGGAGACACCATTGAGGTCATTGAGCGTAGTGCTTAGGTCCTCCAGCGATTCTGCCATAGGGACTATATCGTCGGCAAATCGAAGGTGAGTGATGTACTCGTCATTGATGTTAATACCGTATCCTTTCCAGTCCAGTAGCTTGAAAACGTCTTCCAACGCAGCGGTGAAGAGTTTCGGGGATATAACGTCACCCTGTCTTACATCTCCCTGCAGTTGGATAGGTTTCGAGCTCTGATTCTGTACTCGGATAGCCATCGTAGCCCTACTGTACAAACATTTCAGCACTTCGATGTACCGACAATCAACTTGGCACCGCTGAAGGGACTGTAGCACCGCCCAAATTTCGACGGAATCAAAGGCTTTCTCATAGTCCACATACGCCAGGCAAAGTGGCAGATTGTACTCTTCGGTCTTCTGTACAATCTGCCGCAGGGTATGTATGTGGTCTATGGTACTGATGCCTTTTCGGAAACCGTCTTGTTCGGGAGGCTGGAAGTCGTCGAGTCTGCGTGCGAGACGATTCGTAATGACTCTCGAAAACAGCACGTAGACGCGGCTCAGAAGGGAAATCGGTCTGTAGTTCTTCAATAGAGCGTTGTCGTCTTTCTTCAAGACCACCGCACTTCTACTCCAAGCCTCCGGAGTAGTGCCACCATGGAGGACGGAATTGAAGAGCCTCTGAAGGACTTCAAGTACCGGTGTTCCACCCGCTTTCAGTAGCTCCGCTGTAATTCCATCCTCGCCTGAGGCCCTGCTGTTTTTAAGGTGCTGGAGAGCCATTCTAATCTTGCTCAGACTGACGTCCGGGATATCATCGGAATTCCAATAATATTAATTATTATTTATATTCGTTTCTAATTTGAAGATCTTTTGTAAAGGAGATTTTTCGTTCGGTGAATAACCACAGCATTTTAGGTCTTAGTGTTACCACTTATATTTATAATAATCTCATTATCTATTATTTTAATTTAATTGAAAAAAATATAGCGTCACGCCAGTAATTCCCAAAGTGGTAAAAAGAGTCCAAAGATCAGCGTGCTACTCCAAACAAATATATAAGCTTAGATGAAAAATTGTTTAAGAAGTGGTTGAGCCATCGCCGATACAATCACAAACCCAGTATCCATTTTGTGGTGTTTTACAACAAGCTTGGCCACCTAGAACTGTGCCAGATGGCTCCGTGGCACAGTGACTTAGCAATGAGTTGCTGCGCTGAGAGTCGCGGGTTCGATTCCCGCACAGTATATGTATTATATGGCCTACTAATAATTGTTCCAGGTCTTGAGTTTGTCCTTGTGAAATTTATGTATGTAAACTGTCTCCACGATTCAGGAGGAAATCCTAGTGTGCAGGTTACCTTAAAAAAACTAACAAGGCTTAGATGAAAAATTGCTTAGGAAGCCATAGCCGATTCAATCACTAACGCAGTATCCATTTTGTGGTGTTTTACAACATGCTTGGCCACCTAGAACTGTGCTAGATGGCTCCGTGGCACAGTGACCTAGCAATGAGTTGCTGCGCTGAGAGTCGC
This sequence comes from Parnassius smintheus behrii, assembly GCA_036936625.1. Lineage (NCBI taxonomy): Eukaryota > Metazoa > Arthropoda > Insecta > Lepidoptera > Papilionidae > Parnassius > Parnassius smintheus. Next base: position 10,567,018 of record JAUPFT010000020.1, on the reverse strand, counting down.
GGGTTCGAATCCCGCACAGTATATGTATTTATATGGCCTACTAATAATTGTTCCAGGTCTTGAGTTTGTCCTTTTAAATTTATGTATGTAAAATGTCTCCACGATTCAAGAGGAAATCCTAGTGTGCAGGTTACCTTAAAAAAAACTAACATAGCACACTCTTTTTTGTTTTAAATCCCATATAAACATAGAATATGTAAGTCCCTGCCAATACAATATTTGAGAGCTATCGTATAAAATATTTAACCAAACGTAAATAAGGCATCACTATGTACCTATCCTTTAAGAAATGAGAGGAACGTAGCAGTGGAAGCATATATAATATATCTAGGCTTATATAGGCTGTTATTTTACTTTTAACTAAATGTGAGAGAAATCACAATAAATACATTTCAACATTGCAATTTGCAAACATGGCATGTCTGGAATGCCACCTGGTGGTAAGGAGGTAAGTAGGGAACAACCTTAGATGCTCTAACACTTCTCGCTCGCAAGAATATTAACATTTCATCTTTAGCTCCGCCTTCGAGCGTAAATAACGGTTTCCAAATGGAAATGGATATAATAAATAAAAGCAATGTAAAAGCTAAATCGAGCGCCCGTTTGAATGGCGACGGTGAATTTTTAATCCTGTCAGGGGCGCCCGAACCAATTGTGACGCGATCGTGTCACAACGTTTGTCATTTTGTTTTACTAAATTTCTAAAACACGCAAATTGAAAAGATTCTAATATGTTTTTTTTATTTTAATGTTTTTATAAATAGGTTGGTTTCTTTTTTAGACTTTTTGTTTCCTCGTTATGGAGGATTCTAGATAACATTTTGTGGATCTGGTAAATTATACCTAAAAATTACTTTCAATAAGTATTTATCATCTTTATTGAATAAATAAACTATTTCTATTTATACACTTCTTGTTTGTTTCCGTAGTGTTCACTTTCTTCACTTCACATAACTTATTAATCTAAATCAAAGTTCTACAAACCTACGTGCTAGACAAACAGGGAAAGGAAAGTTGAGGAGTTTTATTATATTTTTTACTTTTACAATTATCGACTATACGTGGTAGAGTCCTGCTGCAGCTATACTATATTTGTAGCACGAAAGGGACAGCTCGACCGGGGAAGGACCACGCTCTCACAGAATACCGGCGTAAAATAGCAGCTTAATGTTGCTGTGTTTCGTAAGGTGAGTTTAAAGAGCCGGAGACCCTTTTAACTCGAAGCGAGGCATTCCATTTTAGTCCTCAGGGGTGGCAACGTATCATTCTGATTCTTAATCAAGGATAGATGTAGATGTCTATGGGCCACAGCATACACTTACCATCGGGTGGACACTTGCCACCTTTGCAATATTACTTTTATTGGGATCTGTTTACACACAGATTAAAACCGCTAAGATTTATGAACGTTATAAATTACAGCTCTACTTTGCCTGGGTAGGTTACCAACCTATTCCCTATTTCTGCCGACAAATTGCAATGCTTGCGCTGTTGTGTTCCGATCAGTGTGAAAGATATTGTAAGCCAGTATAATTACAGGTTTCTCTGGTTGTTTTTTTTTAGCATTCTTTATTTGAATTTGATAATTTTTATTTTTTAAAGCCAGCCATATGTGAAAACTGTTCAATATATTTTAAAAACTATGTTAAGTGTTTAAAGGATTTTTTGATAAAAGTTATTTAGTAGGTACTTTCATACCATATTTTTTCAGCATAAGTATAAAGATTATTAAATTTTCAGTTAAGATTAAAGATCGTCTTCACTTCTCATAAACTGCTTATAAGAATTACACAGTTTGCTTGTCTTCACAGGTATCGTTGTATTAATCACATAGCTTATTAAAAAAATCGAAAATAAAGAATTTCTCTTTAATTTTTAGGTATTATTTCATTATTTTTTGATTTTTACGCACCAACTCATCGTCAACTGGCGGCCGACGAGTAAACTCCATTATTTCAGTCCGCCACCGCACTGTTAAACAAAATTCAATTTTTCTCGCCGCTATTGATAGTCGATGAAACAAAATAATTTAATTACTGACTTCTAACCGTGCATGGATGACGAAATTGAAAAGCGAATCGTTGGTCAATATTTGAAATGTTACATCGGGATTTGGTTGTTTGGGGATTCATCGTCCATTCGCGTTTAGAACCACTAGGCTACGGATGCATTGTCACCTCTGGGGGACTAACAAGGAATGCCTCACAGCATGTGCTTATACTGGTTTTTTAAAAAGATTTAGACCAGACCACATCGGGTCAAGGCACTGCTATTTGTGCTCACAGTCTGTAACTGGATATCCTAATTAAATATGACGGGAGTCAATGGCATATTTTACCTCGTATACTATAGCGAAGCTGCCACTTAAATTAAAAACGATAAAGTAAAATTTGTTTACGTCTAAAATCTTTGTATTTTTATGTAAATTTTTTTTATTTTTTAAGATAGCGGTGTTACTTAATTCTAAACTCGCCAAACTTTTACGTTTGATGGCGAGAGGCGCTCTTTTACATAGCAATGAACCACCTTATGTACTCCTAATATTGGACACATTAATACACAATTATTTAGATAACACAGTAATATATAAACCTATGACATCTTGTTGTTATGTTAACTTTATATATATATATATATATACTGGACGCCGTGACTATGGCCTGGAGGACATTGGAAATGATGTTTTCATGTCCTATTATCAACTAGGAAAATATTTACTAATAAGTTCAAAATCGTCATTATTACATAAAAAGTGAAAGTGAAGTTACATCCTATATACGGTCATTGAGCAATAAGTCCGTCGTGGTGCTTGCTCCAGTGCGCATTGGCGGACCTCATATCATTGAAATATTTAATTCCTTAGACATGCAGGTTTCCTCACGATGTTTTGCTTTATCGCCGAGTATGCAGTAAATCAGCACTTAAAATTGCAAGCAACAATTACATTGGTCCAACGGGGATCGAACCCAGGCTATCCAGTATATATATATATATATATATATATATATATATATATATATATATATATATATATATATATATATATATATATATATAACTTTATTTATATAAATTAAATACCTGATAGTTATATATATTATTGTTATGGTTTATTAATATACTATCGTATTTAGTTCTATTAGCCATCCTGTATAATGTTTTTTAATTTTCTCTTAAGTGATCTTTTACTAATTTTAACTTTATCTCTTAATAGATCTATTTTATTAAACACTAGCTACCAAATACTTAGTTGTTCTCTTACCATAATAGTTTGTTATTTTTGGTTGAACCAGTTTGTTTTCTCTAACCCTATGTATGTTGTACTTGTTCTTAACATTAACTTTATATTCATCATTATAATAATATTCCAAACCTACCAAATAATCTATTTTTATCTATGGAAATAATTTTACAAATGGGAAACAACTTATTATAGTCTTTGTTGCATTTTTCTTTAACATTTTTACTAACTAGAAACTTAATCAGTCTTATTTGTATGTTTTTGATATTTTTCAGATATGTAATAAAGGTTCGCCCGTATTCAAGAAGTCCATAACTCATTAGCGAGTCGGCATGTGCAAAGTATACTATTCTTGACGTTTGTTTGTTCAATACATTTTTTAATTGGTAAAACTTACTAATTGAATACTACTTGTTTGTATTAAGCAGTTATTCCGATTGTATTCTGCAGTTGCGTGGTGGTTATAAATTGGTTTTGAAACCGTTATAACGGGCCTCATGCCTCTGTTTAAATATTTATACATATATCTTATAACACTATATAATATAGAGCCGCGGTAGCTCAGATGGTTAACGCTCGCTGTAAATATAATAGAACGCAAGTAACCCGGGTTCGATCCCCGCCGGCACCAATGAAATTGTTAATTGCAATTTTAAGTGCTGATTTACCACGTGCTCGGCGGTGAAGGAAAACATCGTGAGGAAACCTGCATGTCTGAGGAATAAGAAAAAATATTTTGAAGACATGTGGAGTTCGCCAACACGCATTGGGGCAGCGCGGCGGACACTTTCTTGCCCTAAAACCCTCTCAAAAATGAGGGGAGGCCTGTGCCCAGCAATGGTACGTATATAGGCTGTAACTTTACTTTACTTATAACAGCCACTGTAGCTCAGGGGCGGGGGCTCTCGTAATTCACGCGTAAATTTTCCAGTACACCAGCAGCCTGGGTTCGATCCCCGTTGGACCAATGTAATTGTTGCTTGCAATTTTAAGTGCTGATTTACTGCATACTCGGCGATAAAGCAAAACATCGTGAGGAAACCTGCATGTCTAAGGAATTAAATATTTCAATGATATGAGGTCCGCCAATGCGCACTGGAGCAAGCACCACGACGGACTTATTGCTCAATGACCGTATATAGGATGTAACTTCACTTTCACTTTTTATGTAATAATGACGATTTTGAACTTATTAGTAAATATTTTCCTAGTTGATAATAGGACATGAAAACATCATTTCCAATGTCCTCCAGGCCATAGTCACGGCGTCCAGTCTCAACGGAGACGGGACAAAATTATAATGTCCGAGTGTATGCGCAAGCACAAGTGTACTCTCTATTCCCCTCACTGTCATTGTCCAATGGGACGGTTATCTGAAACGACCGGAGAGAGATCTGGTGCAGGACTAACGGCTTTATGTGTTTTTCGAGCAACGAGGATAAAAAAACGTGGTAGAGCCATGCTGCAGTTATATTAGTAGTATAGTTGTAGCATGAATGGGTCGGCTCGCGTGAAATAGTAGCTGCTGTATTTCGTATGGTGAGTGTAGAGAACCGGAGACCCTTTTTACTTTAAACGAGGCATTCCATCTTAGTCCTCACGGGTGACAACGCATCTGCATTTTGATTCGTAATCGAGGATAGATGTAGATGTCTATGGGCCACAGCAACCACTTACCATCAGGTGGACTATGTGCTCGTTTGTCACCCTATCCTATAAAAAAAAAACACCGCCAACTTTCATTATCACACGCTGTTACTAAGAATTTTGTGACGAGAATCTAATTTTAGGCCTACTTGGAATTCGAACCCAGTAACCGCGTAAGGACCACTAGACAACAAGGTAGTCATTATCACACACACATCACCCATAGTAATCCTGCGATCTCATGTCTGTACGTACGTAAATAAAAACAATATTTTAAAAACAGCAATAAAGTTTAAATACACATTTCAACTGTTCGTAACTAATGAACTGAAAGGAACTTTCCAGACTAGTCAGTTACATTCTAAAAGCACTCTGTGCGCAGTCAGTCGATATCAAGAGAGAAATAACTAGAAATGCAACCCTTGATACAGTTTCTGAGCTTGCACAGATATTACTTCTGTTTTCTGATTTTACTGAAAGGAGGCAATGATTAAATTATATATACGGAATAGGCAGATTTTTTTTCAAAAAGTTGGCTTATGTTCACCAATACATTTTTATCATCGAGATATAGCATACAAAAATACTTCTGTACACCCTGCAATTCATTGAAGATATAAGGCTAAGCAAGTTTAAATAGCCCTATTTAAAGCTTTCTGCACGTCATTTTACAGGTGCAGCCTGTAGGCTAGATATACGCAAAAGGCTAAAAACGCCCTCAGAGTAGAATACAACAACGCATTTGCCGCTTTTACGCCGGCACCAAATTAAAAATTGTTATTTGCAATATTAAGTGCTGTTTTATCACATGTACGGCGATGAAGGAAAACATAGCGAGGAAAGCTACGTGTCTGAGATATTAAATATTAAAAAGATGTTTCGAAGTCCGCACTTACGCATTGGGGCAGCACAGCATACCCTAAATCATTTTAGAAATGAGAAGAGGTCCTTGCCTAGTACTGGGTCTGTTGAGACTGTTCAGTTAATTTTAATTTTAACTTAAGGCTAGATTTTTTACTACGCCTATTTGTTTCATATTTATATTTTCCTTCTTATTGTTTATTAAATATCATTGATAGTTGCAAAATATAAGTAATCGCACCACATTTTTTTAAATTAATTATGTGTTCGGTACTTTGATATTTTTTGTTCTTAATTGTTAACCATTACACCCTTCTTCAAAATTACATGTCAGTCATCAATATTAAACATAGTAGTAGAATTGTTTTAAATTTATATAACAAATTATTTAACATCAAATTAAATCTATTTAAATTCCGCTTACTTGAGGTTTCAACTCATTCGAGATTTCGTCCTTATGAGCTTATAAAATCCATTCCTCTTGTAGGGACGATTTGTCGTAATCACCACCTTGCTAGGAGGATTTTCAATTGCATTGATCGTTTCACTCCTTGCTGGAGCAGCGTCGTAAAGTGCTCCTTCCTGATCTAGGTATTTAACCTTTAACAAGATGGTTGTTCATACATTTGTCGTAAAGTAAATCTTATTAGCATTTTATATAGAGTCCTCTTTAGACATCTACAATATTATCGATGCGGCCCGTAACAAGTCTACTTGCTGAACCCCCTCTAGGAATGCCACAAAGTGCGGTCCTAAGCCAATGCATCCATCGAATTTCTGCATGTCTTACCAGGTCGTCACTCCATCTAGTGGGGGCTGTCCTATATATTGCCTACCTGTACGAAGCTGCCACTTAAGAACCTTTCTTCTCCATCGGTTGTCGGTTCTTCAAGCTATATGGCCGGCCTATTGACACTTTAGCTTACTAATCCGCTTTTCCTACTTATGTTGGATAAAGCTGTACATTATATTCAATATTCATCCACTGAATGGTATTCGATATTCATTCCTAAGTTCGTAGAGGTAATTTTATGGTACTTGCTTAGTAAAACAATTGTCCGGCCTTTTGACGTGGTCACATCACAAACGCATAACTCGCCGCCAGCAAAGGTAAAATTTGAAAAACACTACACTACTGAGCTTTCCGCAAGGTTGCCAAATTAAGTTTGTTGGCTTTTCCTCCATGCACAAACACATTGTGATTATTGTCCTAATGGAATTCACATTTATTGAAAAACAATACATTTTCTTTTAACATTACATCGGTTTAATGCAACGGTTTCAATATATCGTCTTCTGCTTACAGAGGTTCGTATTAGTTACTTGTTACATATTACTCAAGCAATATATATTTTATTATGACTACTATATATATATATATATATATATATATATATATATATATATATATATTAAATCCTTAATACAGGCTATTTCTTAGTCTAGCAAGGAGAACAGAACGTCACCCTCACTAGTATTTTTGTATTATGTATCTCATGTAAGATTTTTTTATATGTACTACAAGTTAAAGTTATTAATAAATTATTATTATTATTATAAATCATGTGACTTGTAATTGTAATAGCTAAGGAAGTATTTAGCTATGTTTAAAAATATTTGCATGCTATGTAAAATAAGCAAAACATGAGCGCTCGTTCATAATTGTTAACAACATTTATACCATGTATGTCCTTGCTTTTTTCCATTCATTAAGCTAAAAAAAATCAAATTATGAAAAATTATATTTTCTTTAGAACGACCTCTGGAAAAATGTGTTACGAAAATATCCTCGAATTTACAGTATATTTAAAAAGTGTAAACAACATTCAAAAATATTATCTAAGATCTAGTGCTTCATGTCATGATTGCTATAGAGTATTTGATTTTGGTACGGGTATGAATGACTCAGTTTCCTTTAAACCATGTCAATAAATGAAGTAAAATTAAAAATAATTGCCTTAAATAAAACCAACTGTGTACGTTTACGATGGCATATATATATGATTAGATGGCATATATCCATTTTGTCAATTTGTCATTCTCATCAGGAAGCTTCCCAGAATCATTAATGTTCTCCATTGGAAAGCCTATACACAAACGTGGCATTAGAAACGTTCAAGAGTATTCTAAAAGTGTATGTATAAAAGACTCCTAGAATTTTGCAGTAAATTTAACGTTATAAATAAAAATCAATATGGCTTCCAAAAACATAAATCGGCTAATTTAGGAATTCATCATCATATACATTGCTGACCAATATTAATGATATCCCAACCCAAGCATACAATTTCAAGACTTACATTAAGTTCATACTGAGTAGATCGTAACAAAAACTAAAAATTTTAATCTGGAGGTAGCTGTGGTTAACTATAACATTGGGACGTTGAACACCTCAATCCCTCCCGTGACCGTAGATACTAAACTCGAAACGTCGGTAATATAAAATAAGTTATTATACGCGATAAAACCCGTTAAAACTAGTTTTATATATGTTTAGTGTTCGTAAATATAAGAACTCATTATTCTTGGATAGTAAACATTAGATTCTATAACTCTCATTTAATTATAGTAATAGTATTGTTACAATGTATCTTTTATTTAGTTATGCTACTTACTATTGGAACTGGCGATGCTCAGAATTCACATTTTACTAATTATTATATTCTCTCTATATATATATATATCATGTAACTACTGTATATATTAAATCATGTGACTTGTAATTGTAATAGCTAAGGAAATATTTAGCTATGTTTAAAAATATTTGCATGCTATGTAAAATAAGCAAAACATGAGCGCTCGTTCATAATTGTTAACAACATTTATATCATGTTTTGCACAAATAAAGGTATTTTGCTTGCTCTCTACCGCCTGAAAAACTCTCCGTCATCATCGTCGTCCGTCCGTCCATGACCAAACCGATTATTGTGCAGACCCAAATTTCTTCCCTTTTTGACTACGGTGATGTGTGTTATTTCAACCTGAATGCAGAATTCTTGAATAAATGTAACCGTCTTCTTAATAACTGCATTTAAATCATATTTAATCTTCGAAAGTATAACTATGTGTTACTTAACGCTCTCAACTTAACTGGCTTAACAACAACTTAACTTCTCATTCGTAAGCGCCGTAGTCTCTTACGTGCACTCCCTACTCTCCATTCCATCCTGATGTCGCCTCATTCTCCATCCTATTCAACTCCTCATGTTCAGTATCTTAGCTCAAACCATGATAGAGTTCCCCGTTCTACTAATAATCTTCTGCTTCAGTGCCCCTCTTATGGTACTGACTTTGTCTAATCCTCGTTCAATGTCCAATCTGTTCTTTTTGGAACTCTCTCTCTCCCGAAATCCGGAGGACCGAAAACCGGTTTCTGTTTAAATCCAAAGTTCGACAACTTTTGTAAATAAAATGGCAGAATCAACACATCGCTCTTAGTTAACTTTATGTTTAATATATATTTGTAGTCCACCGTTAAACATTTGAAATCGAACGCCACAAAGTACGGTTCTAAGCCACCTTCATCCACCGACTTCCTGCATCTCTTATCGGCGAATAGCTTACACAGAAAAAAAACTTATAAAACTTAAAAGCGTCGATGTCGTTAAATCTCATTTTTTGTAAAAAATAAACTAACAAGTGACTGCAGAACAAATAAAATATCCGTTAATAAAAAGGGTGAAATATAACTCATAGATGTCAATAGCAACGCGTCGATTATAAAGCCTTCACGCATAATGCACAATATAATTCTTTTTTATAGCTTTTGCGAGCTTTTGAGAGCGCTAATATTGGAATCTGACACACGTTTATAACGTGATTCAGATAAGAATAAAAAATGAATACATAACCTTTTATTATTTGTATTTGAGTGAAAAATATTCGACAATAACGGAATATTTTTGCTATAGATACTTTACCTTTATAGCCTTTCAAGAGTCCACTGCTGAAAATAGGCTCAAGCATAGATCACCTCGCAGGAAGGATATTTGTCATACTTGCCACGCTCGGCAAGCGCGTTGACATCTGCAGTTTTTTGTTTTTATTGTGCTGTTATAAGGACTACTCATTCAGTTTCCCTCCGTCGCCTCTTACGAAATCACGAAATGATATGGGCAGTGGATATTCTTATACCATCACTACACGGCTACTTTATATAACGTAAATTATAAATAATATCGACAAAACTTTACGTCAGTAGAAAAAATATTCATAAGCTTTTCACAACATATTAGGTATTAATCTTATAGTATACCCAAGCAAGCTATAGGTACTTATGTAAGCTAGCTATGCTTAATGATTTCTTAAATTTACGCGAACACTCCACATTGAATAAAACTATTATTTACGGGTTTTATTGCGTTTAATTCAACTTTATTTTATTTTTATTATCCCGACGTTTCGACGTTGTGTGGTCACGGGGGGGGGGGGGGGGGCACTGTGATGTTTAACGTCCCAATGTCATAGTTAGTCCGGCTACCTTCAGTTTTTGAATATTAATTTTTGGTCCGATTTACGCAAAATGAGCTTATAGTATCATGAGTCTTGCAGTGGTATGCTTGGGTTTGGGTTTAATTTTGTAAATTATAGGATCTCAAGCAGCTGGCAGTACCCATCCATCTTCTCTATTGAAATTTCGATATTTTTTAATTTCAATAGCCTCGCGTATCATCCTTGGTAAGAATCGGTGTTCTTTTGCGAGGATTTGTGGTTTATCAAACCTAATGTAATGGTGGGGACGATCTTGAACATGTTCGCAGACTGCAGACTTCCCGGAGCGTCGGTGCTTGCTATGCTTATTATACATAGGTACTCTATAGGTATTAATACTTAAACAGTAATTAAATATATTTCTTTTAATTTAATTTTTGACTGAAAATAACTAATTATGATAAATGATTTTAATATATTGCATAGCTTTTATCGCGGGCTTTGAGCGCAGCGACCGAAGCAAGAAATTACGTAACGAAAAAAACCTAAAACCCGAAAGTCAACATCGTCTAATGTCGTTTAAATTCGGCAGACTTCGGCACGGTGTTTGTGTGCGTGGCATTAGACGTATGCGTTTAGACTAGTTGCATGTATTGTAAGATAATAAAAATATTTTAAACACTAATATAGTTTATTGCAAGAAGCATATTCTTTGCATTTATATGAGTCGTCGTTAGCTAGCAACTTTCGTGAATTTAGAGTATTTAATAAACACAGACTTTATAGAAAATTATCGTTTGTCGGAAGAACTCGTTAATTACCATAAACCTACAGTTTCAATAATAAAATTCCTGAATAACCTACATCTATTTTAAGATAATAAAAATATTTTAAACAACATTAACTTCTCATTTATTCAATAAAAGAAAAAAAAATGTTTTCTTATCGGTCACCACGCTCAAAAAGTGTTACTTGAATTAATATCAAAAAAAACCTGAATTAATATCATGGAAAAAACAAAGAAACAGCAATACTGTATAAATAAAATAAATAAATAATTATAATTGCATAAGTTGATAAAAATGCTATCAAATACCTTTACCGCGGCAGTCCCCGAGTGCCACACGTATTTTTTTTATATATAATATCCTTATAAAATACTTATACTTTTAACTGTTACAGTACTAATTCAGCCAATAAGCAAAATTTAACATACCAGCTTTATTTTGTAATTTGTATTCTATGGGGCTTTAGTGTAACGACATGACTGACGGACGTTTTGACGTTATTTCACATCGCAATTGCATTTTGGACCACAAGATTAAAATTTCAACGGTGCTAGTCGAGCGAGCTTGCAAAAAGTCCTGTATCGAGTATATTTGTGTATAAAGCAAAAAATAACAACAGATGAAATACAAAATTGCCTTTGCTGTGGTTGACATTTTTTTTTTCATGTTGCATCATAATCATAAATAGCATTTTCTATGGAAAATGTGTGTGTTAGAACATACCCTTGTATACCACTCGGACTACGCAGAATCACGTTCTCACAGAATACCAGCGTGAAACAATAGAATAAATAATTTGGTGAGACTAGAGAACCGGGGACACATTTTACTGGAACCAAAGCATTCCGTGTTAGTCCTCACGGGTGGCAACGCATTTTGATACGTAATCATAACACACCAACACACCAACCACTTACCATAAGGTGAACTGTGTGCTCGTTTGTCGCCCTTATCATATAAAAAGACTTTTTTTTACTAAAAACATGGTATTCCGTCTTACTCCTCATGGGTAACAACACATCTGTGTTTCGTTTCTAGATATTAATATTTTGAGGATAGATATTAATGTCTATGGGCCACAGTATCGACCAAAAAGTGGACTATGCGCTAGTTAGACACACCTATTCTATATTAACATATACACTATAATGAATATATCAAAGATATAAATCTTTGATGTAATCTATAGCTTCCGATAGTATACTATCTTTTTTATTTAATTATCGTGAGACATGCATGGTTTTATTGAAAATTGTATTTCTATTAAAATATAATATACTCTTGTCTAAGCTCGTACGCCCAGCAGAAGAGTAACATCGTATAACTTCCGACCGCAGCCGTGCAGCAGAAGCGAATTTAATTTTCCTCGCGAGTCTAATGAAAAACACGAGGGACTAAACTTCATTTCTGGATTAGATTGAAAGTGTAATTTATAACTCTTCATATGTTAATTTACGACAAAATATTGCAATGCATTATTGCAATAGGTTATAAAATCCTAATGCTATACACAAAATTAGTGAAATTGAAGCATACAATAATTTGTTTAAAAAGTACAATTCCCATGTTATATGTTTTATGTAAAAAGATATAAAATGATAATGATGTAAGGACATATTAAATGGTACCTACATTCGATGGTGTAACTTGGTTTGCTAAGATGATAACTAACTAACTGATATTGCGACTTGACGAAGCTTTGTAATACAGATTATTTCACTAGTGACTAACCGATAGTTGAATAACCTGCTAAATACAATACCCCTCTTTACCAGTAAGTACTAAGGCATTCATTTTTAGTTCTCTGTTGTGAAAACGCATTTGTATTTTGATTCTTGATCGAGGGGATGGATGTAAATACAACTAATTTTTACGGAGTTTATCGCGTTTATTGTCTCATTTTATATTCCTGACGTTTCGAGGTATTGGTTCATGTCGTAGTTTATTTGGAGGTAGCCGTGGCTAACCATGACATTGGGATGATGAATACCTCAGCACCCCCACCCATTTTTAATACCCGACGTTTCGGGTGCTTTCCAGGACCCATGGTCACGGAGGACTGAGGTAACTGACGTCCCGATGTCAAGGTTAACATTCATATATACATTTTGTTGTATTTAGTTGTGGCAGCTGACTATACTATTCACTACGCCATGGTTTGATCGACATTAGATCCACTGTGTGTGTTTATTAAAGTTTAAAACAACAGAGTTCTGCAACAAATAAGTAATTTCAAAGTAAGTACAACATAATCTTTGTATCAATGTTTGGCCTTCATGTTTCTAACAATACCCTTAAAACAAATGAAATAGCTGCTCAAACAAAGCAAATAAGCAATTGTAAGTTTACGAAATCAATAATTATCGTACTAGTCGCCGATCGGAACTTACCTGCAAAGTTTCTTGGTTTGCATCCAAGAAAACAACTCGTGGAACACCGCTATCGATGCATTTGGCTGAGCTTTTATTATTTATTACATTCAGTGCATAAAATGTTTACTTTTGTAAACTAATAAAGCTACTAAATTGTTACAGCGTATACAATATTGTAAGTTATTACTTGTCTTGTAAGTTAACACAACATAACACTTATGGATTATGGAATGACTTCGTTGCCTGTTATCAGTCTGATTCAAGCAGAGACAAAATTAGTATAATGATAAAAATGTTCTAATGGGCCCTCTCAGACTAAACGAATACAAAAATGAATTTTAACTCTGGCAGTTCATATTAGTTATTTGGAATACATAAAAAACACTCAAGAACAATATTTAGGGTCTCGAATGTAATTTTACTATGATTATTTTTTAACTTTTTTGTAAATAAACAAGGCTGTACCGAACCGAATTAGCAGCCAGTCTCAACGGAAACTAACCACTTAGTCAGGGCGTCCCGCCCACTATACTGCTTTTTATATTACACAATCGTTCACTTATAGCTCGATGAGATGGCAATCCGAAATAAACGAAAAGGAATTAGGCGCAAGATTAACGGCTTTATGTACTTTCCGAGACGTGGGGGTGAAACACCGACAACTTTCTGACTCCGGGTGGTGATTGACAATTCGTTCACAGAAAAACCCAAAGAGTGATTTTTGGTCCAACCCGGGAATTGAACCTGGAATCTCATGATCAGCAGTCATGCTTACGACTACAAAAATGAAGAGGCAGGCTGTATGCTGTGGCCAAAATACACGTTATACATCTTTCTTAGATTAAAACATCAAAATGTTCATAGATGCGGTATAACCCCTGAGAACTAAAACGAAATGTGTCCGAAAAAGGGTCTCCGAAAGGGTCTCCGAAGAGCCGTGGTAGCTCAGTGGTTAACGCTCGCTGTAAATATAACAGAACGCGAGTAACCCGGGTTCGATCTTCGCCGGCACCAATGAAATTGTTAATTGCAATTTTAAGTGCTGATTTACCACGTGCTCGGCGGTGAAGGAAAACATCGTGAGGAAACCTGCATGTCTGAGGAATAAGAAAAAAAAATATTTCGAAGACATGTGAAGTTCGTCAACACGCATTTGGGCAGCGCGGCGGACACTTCCTTGCCCTAAAACCCTCTCAGAAATGAGGGGAGGCCTGAGCCCAGCAGTGGGACGTATATAGGCTGTAACTTTACTTTTACTTTAAAGGGTCTCCGAATGAAAAAACGCAGTAACATTATGCTATTATTTAACGCTGTGGGGATGGTCCTCCTCTGGCTGAGTCGATCTATACGTACTGCAGTTATTATTCGTTGCGCCTTGGTTTATCCGTATAAAATTTTAATAATTAAAAATTGTAAAAACCCATTAAAAATTAACGCTCTGCCCTAAAAATTAAAATGTGCATTCAATAAAACTCACACTACTTGTACACGAATAACTTACACTTATATTGCATCCAAGGCATTACACCCGCTTTCTCTTCTGTATTATACAAATTTAAAATCAACATCGAATCTCGAACAATTTTGAGGGTAACCGGAACAAACGCGACGAGCGATAGCCAAACACCATGAATCAAACCCCGGACGTCCAGAAGCGGAATAAATGCGGATACATTACTCACGTAGCGGCCTGCTTATTTCATATTGTTTTGTGTCATATTTTATGCGAAAATCTGACGTTACCCACGAAAACAGGCGATGTTAAAAGAAAGATATACGATATCTTCTATATTTCTACTTTATGACTCTCAAAATGTAGGTTGCATTGTAGTTTTTAAAAATTGTGTAATTGGAGTTTTGGGAATTTTAGCTATGTAATTTTGAGACAATTTATTATCAACATTGGGCACGATTCATCACAAATCAATCGCTGAACACACGCAATTGGCACAAAACATGATCTTGGGCAATTTGGTGTTATGATTCAATTACACAAGTCAAATTGGTTCCTTATCTCATCGAATATTTAATGAAGTAACTCTATATTCATAATTAATTCTCTTTTATTAGCTTCGCGTGTATCTATTATATGTATTTATGTAACGGAATCTTTGAATGTAATTTTGACCAACTTGTAGACGGCTGATGGGCTGGAAAATTTGCACTTGTGAGGACTGATGACAATACAATAATTTAATAACTTTATCCTAATATATTGATCAGGATCACCAGGAGAAAATAAAATAATTTTATCTTCTTTTTTTTCTTTTCTAATTTTATTATTCTTCATCTTGCACACACCCTCTTATACACACACGTACAGTAGCACAATTTATAAAAGTGGTACTTTTTAATTTTTTTGTTTTGCGTTTTATATAATCATAATATGTAATATAGAAAGAAAAAAGTTTTATAATTTTACCATCATATAATTAAATAATTTATGTTTATTATGTGTATAAAGGATCGCTGGAGGACCTTAGCACAATGCTCAATGACCTCAATGGTGTCTCCCAACGGATAGGTCTTAAGATGAACATGGACAAAACAAAGATCATGTTTAATGTCCATGCCACACCTATCCCGGTAGTTGTTGGGAGCACTATGCTTGAAGTTGTTGACGGGTACGTTTACCTGGGACAAATAGTCCGACTAGGTAAGTCCAACTTCGACCGAGAGGTCAATCGACGGATTCAACTCGGCTGGGCAGCGTTCGGGAAATTACGACACATATTCTCGTCAGGTATACCTCAATCTCTGAAAACTAAAGTTTACAACCAGTGCGTGTTGCCAGTGATGACTTACGGATCAGAGACGTGGTCCTTCACTGCTGACCGTATGAGGACGCTCAAGGTCGCTCAGCGAGCTATGGAGAGGGCTATCTCTGCGGAGTATCTCTGCGTGATAGACTCAGAAATGAGGATATCCGCAGTAAAACCTGAGTGACCGGCATAGTCCAACGGATTAGTAAGCTGAAGTGGCAATGGGCCGGCCATATAGCTTGAAGAACCGATAACCGATGGGGAAGAAAGGTTCTCGAGTGGCAGCCTCGTACCGGTAGGCGTAGTGTAGGGCGACCCCCCACTAGATGGAGTGACGACCTGGTAAGACATGCAGGAAGTCGATGGATGCAGGTTGCTCAGGACCGTGCTTTGTGGCATTACTTGGGGGAGGCCTATGTTCAGCAGTGGACTTGTGAAGGGCTGTTATGATGATGATGATGATGATGATAAAGGATTTAGCCCAGTTCGGCAAAGGATGCTATTTCTCATGTTTCAAGATAAAAACATTCTTGTGTAGTTTATAAGTAGACATATTGTTAACTGACATATGTGGAAATAAGAGATTATTATTATTATTTAGTGTGTTTTATTATGTAGTTTCTTTTAACTATAATTTAATTATTATTGAAATTTCGGAGTAGGTAATAAATTAACCAATAACACTGAAAATACACAAAACTGGAAAAGGCATATGTTTTAGTCTTAATAAATAGATCATAATTTACGTTTACATTACTGTCACGTGTGTGTGGCGCGTAGGAAAACGGACCTCATTCAGCTTACGGCTTTTTGTAGCACATCAGAAACGAACACTTTTTACTTCGGTCCTTTTAGCGAAAGCCAAATGTAATACGTATTACCCACATATGATTCTTTACTTTTATATTTTTAAATTAAAAACAAATTAAGGATTTTAAGAAGTTTCTGTTAACGACCGGCCTCTTAGTTGCTCGCTTGCTTTTACTTAGGCTTCAATCTTTTATTGATTGTTTTACCGAATAAAGTAACATTTTAATGTTGTGTAGCATGTGTTTTACGAAGGTTCTCTTCGTTAAACACGTTCTATGAAAACATAGCAAAGTTAGTTTTGTTTACTAACTATTAGTCGACCAACTCGTTAAAGCTGCGAAAGTTAACCAAACGTTGCTCGTAAGTAACACATACGAGTATGTGCAAGTTTATTTTCAGTTTCTCCCCGAGTACATTTCTGGTATATTGAAGGTTTACCAAGCTAAAGTTAATGGCTCTTAAAGTCTTACTTTTGCCTCTTTGAAGTTATGGTTACATAATCATTATTAAAACCTATTAAAATAAATTAATACTATTTAAATAGTGATTAAAACGCAGTAAATAGTGAGCCGTGGTAGCTCAGTTGCTGGCAGTAGCTGGTTGTAAACTAAAACAGTACGCGGGCAACTCCGGTTAGGTCGCCACATACACCAATAAAATTGTTAATTACCCACGCGCTCTGCGGGGAAGGGAAATACCTTAAGGAAACCTGTATATCTGAGAAATAATAATAATAATAATGTTTATTTCGGATATACACATCCATACACATTTGTTTTTTGTTATCCATTTACATTGTAATTTGCATAAACTATGTTTGTAAAAAAATGTAATAGTCAAATAGGGATAAAATAAATGATACCAATAGAACGAAAGCAATCATTTAAGGAACTTGAATGCCAGAGGGATGCCTGGAGGGAGGGATGAATGGGACTGTCAAGCCTATCTTGAAATATCCTCAAGACACTATTTGAGCTCTTCCGTAGTCTACATAACATTGACGCGGTTCGCTTTCTTAAGATGGCATAAAAATCATCAACAACTGCTTCAGCAAACATGCTTGAAGCACTACCGTGTCTAGGAAGGCCCTTTAGCATCCTGAAGGCATTGTTATATTGAATTCGAAGCGCATTGTAGGTCCTCTGCGTGTAGTTACACTACAGGCTGCAGGTGTAAAATGTTTGACAGTACGCCTTGAAGAGGGTTATTTTTACGTCATTTTTACACCTAGCAAAACTGCGGGCAAGCATATCGCATCGACCCGTCAACGCGCGTCGCTCTCTCTCTCTCTCTCTCTCTCTGTCTCTCTATATCATTGTTGTCTGTCAGATATTCGTTATCAATGTGTGCCAAATATTTAAATTGACAAACTCTACTTACACCAAGGAGCTATACTGGTGGCACAATCAAGTGTTTCTTACTATCATCTTGATGTTATAGATGAGCCCATGTTCAGCAGCATATGTTTCACACACACATAACAGTCTATGTAACGCACTGACCGATGGACTGAGCAACACCATGTTATCGGCATAACTTACATGATAAATCTTACGACCGTCAACAGAACATCCTACACTTGTTTCACTGAGTGCAGCAATGAGCCCGTTAATAAGAAAAAACATATTTGCAACAAATTAATGAAGTTCGCCAACACGCTTTGATGCTTCAGCGCGGCGGACATTTCCTTGCTTTAAAACCCTCACAGAAATGAGAGGAGGACCATGCCCACCAGTAAGACGTGTTTGTTACGAATTACGATTTGTTCCTGTAAATAAATATAACGTCTTAAATCAGCTACCAAAGCCTTATTAGTTTATTTAGTATTATGCGCTACATGCGTATTGCACTTAAAGTTAAGTTACTAGATTTTTCTGTATTATCTTCCCACTTAGAAGCAGTTGTAAGCATCCAAAAGATTGGTTTAACAGAATGTCTTTGTTTATATATGTGCGTGTACGTAAGTTCGTATGATGTGAATTTTTTTGTCTTGGAACCAATTGCAAAATACTAGTAATGATATTAATATTACTAATATTCCCTTTAACAACTTTTAGAAGCTTACAATGCTTGTGTTAGTAGTGGCTTACTCACACAAAACTCGCGATCCCATCCACATATCATTTGCATAGTCATGTCATAGGCGGCCCTACACTGTGCGATTTAAAAGAAATTTTCTTCCACGCACAACTTCCTTGTGGAATCGACTACTATCATAGATTTTCCGGTACGAATAAGGGGCCTTCAAGAAAAGAGCCTGCTCCTTTTTAAAAGGCCGGCAACGCACTTGCTATTCCCCTAGTATTCCAGTTGTTCATGGGCGGCGGTAATCACTTACCATCAGGTGAACCTATGCTCGTTTGCCCCCTCTCTTATAAAAAGTAGTCGAATTGCGGATTCGAACCCAATTACAGATGTTTTTTCTTAAGATTGTCCCATCAAAAAAAAATTATTAATATTTTACATTGTTGGATATAGATATACTTAGGGAGTGACGTCAATTAGACAAGCTAGTTAATTGCACACTGGTTTAATGAGACAGTGACCGTTCTGTGGGGGACGCAGCCCGCACACCCTTACACACATAGACATACACAACATACATCCAGGTTCCTCAATAAAATATTATCGTGTGCTAAGCGAAGCGAGTGGGTATATCTATTAGCTAATCTTAATATATATAAATTACGTGTCACGTTGTTTGTCCGCGATGGACTCCTAAACTACTAACCGATTTTAATTAAATTTTCACACCGTGTGCAGTTTGGTCCAACTTGAGAGATAGGATAGTTTTTTTGCCCATGAGTGACCCACAATTTTTTTTGTGAATTTATGGATTTTTAATAGGACATGACAAAGGGTTGTCGAAAAGGGCAATACAACGTCTGCCTGGCGAGCAAATAGTCATATAAAAGTCAATAGCAGACAGAATCGCACATCCACTATATATATATATATATATATATAATAATAATAATAAGAAAAATTGATAAAACAAATGGTCTTTGATGATTATCTTAATTCTAAATATTCTATTCAGGCGAAATCGGGGCGATTCGCTAGTTATTCATTATAATTACTTATAACCTAAATGTTTAACCTATCATTTAAATCTGTTCAAATGTGTCCTTATGTTAAATGAACTACTTTATTAAGCTGATGCAGTTTGGGCGGATTTATATTGAACTTTTGATTAAATACTCGTTAAACTTGTATTGAAAAACACGTACAATTTTTCCAGGTAACAAGAGTGCGAAATATTGATAAAGTCGAATTTCACCGCACACAAAATTCTATGCAGTCGTAAAGCTGCCACTCATAAAAAATCCAATCGTAAAGGGTGTTATGCTTTATGGCTTCAAACCGTTCTACAGTCTAAAAATGAAAATTTCTCTTCGCTGACTTCTCACCATCGATACTTTGACGCGTTATGAATCTATTTCAAAGTATGCGAAAATCTATCTTCTTGGTTATTTCTTGGCAATATTCTTGAATTCTTTGTTTTTGCCGAAGTAATATAATAATTTCCTCGAATAAAGTATTAATTTTTATTTAAGAATTGAAAGAACTTGTATTTTTAAAATTATAAACTGCTAAAATTCTAATGAATAACGATACCGCAGAAGTCATATACTATTATTGTCCGTTTTCTTCAAACCTTTGCGAGTGGTTATAAGTAGTGAAATATCTGGTATTTTACACTTATACACTTAGGTCCTTTACAAATGTACATATCCACTGTGCCACTGGGCCATCCTAATACGAAATATATTGTGAAAAATATCCTTAAAGTTAGTGCAACTTACATGGTTTATATTCCGACCATAATAACAAACAAATACACACATCAATGCTGAGTAGTTACACAAGCAAAGCTAAGCTTCCATAAAAAGTTCTGTGACTAAGCTATTTTCTCGTTCAACAGTAATTTTACAAAACAAATTTCTTTTTCAAAAGACTACATTATTTTCTTGTTGGTAAGGTTCCTTTTCTGCCTTAGGAGTGTTACCTATTTCTGCTATGAGCAATACTATATCTACTGTTGTCATCTCGTTGTTAGGAAACAATACAAGTTCAAGCTGTGAAGCATTTCTTCTCAGTCCTCTGGGATGACAATGTATCTGTAAACTGTTTCTTGTTTGGAAGCAGATGTTGACAGATTGCAATTGCTATGTACCATCAAGCAAACAGTTAACTCATGTTTTACTATTAATGAATTTTTAATAAGAAATATGATAATCGACACCAATTTCTTTTTAACATTTATAGTTTAAGAAAAAATAAATCTATAAATCATCATTCCTTTCTAAATTAGATTCATAGAACATTTCGACCTTCCTTTCAAATAAAAAGAAAACATTAAATAAGACCAAAATAACGTAAGTATATTATATTATTTAAGTAATTATCATGACCGTTTTTAACACGCAATTTTTAAAAGTTCCTAGTATACTAACAAAATAATTGCACATAAAAACCTTGAGTCCTTCGTAAAAACACTGTGGAAGTCCCTCGGCTTGTATCTCGCTACTTGATATTTTTAGCTGGCAGTCTTAAAGGCTTACGAGCATTATGTCCGACGGCGACAAAGGGAACTCTCGTAGGAACTTGAGTGGGTTTACAGTTCCCATGTGTGTGTCCTTAATAGATAAAAAGCAAGCTTTGAACGTAAACGTACAGAGTAACACATTTTATTAGTCATATCAAGAAATATGTGCAGTCGTTAAAGTTTTATTGAATTTATTATTTTTATGGTGTTATAATATTTTAATTACACTATTGGATTTGATCTTAAAGTTATCAAAATACAAAATTGTAAATAATATACTCCTCCTTTCTAAAAAGCAAGCTTAAAGATGTCAAAAAGTAATTAATCCGCGTAATAAAATAAAATGATGTCTAGCTAGAAGAGCACCCGCCCTGTCCCTGTCACCACTAATGCGTGGCGTTGTGACTTGTGAGTAGTGGTAGTAGTGTTGGTTAATTTAATGTATTATCGCAAAGTGACGCAGATTCTATTAATTAATCAAAACAAGTTTAAGCAAGAATGCATCAGAAGCCATTAAAGACTTGACTTTACACTCCACGTCGAATTATAACTGAGGGTAGATCTGAGATTTATTTTTACATTGGTTTAAGCTGCTCCTGTCATAAGTTCAGGATCTGAACTGGGGTTCCGCACCCAAAAGGTAAAATGAAGCCCGTTTAATGTCACTCTGATGCCTGTCTTTATGGCTGTCTGTCTGTCCGTCTGCCCGCCCGTGTCATCTCTAGCTTGTAGACGGAATGAGTTACAAACCTAAAATTCGGATAACTGATGTAGAATGTTGACTTAAAATCGAATATTAAATTAGAAATTCTATTAAATTATTGTTTTAGGGAACTCTTACATGAAAAAGGAGTCGGAAAAACGTTATCTTACCCAGGAACTATGACTTATTAGGCAGGTATACTGGTCACTGGCCTCTGGGTATTATCTACGTTATGTAATGAATTCCAGTATTGGACAAAAACTTTTTTCTATTTCTGCTAAAACAGTTGTTAAAATAGCGTTTAATTTTGATTTTACAAGCAGCTGCTCCGTGCCAACACACTTATCACATATTGTCACGTCATTATACATTAGAAGAAAATCCCAAATATAATTTTAATCATCTCTTTTTCGATGAGCTAGTATGTACTTCCTATTATCCAACTAGTACTTAATTTTCACTGTTCTTGAACTTGTAGTTTGTCTTCAAGAACAATGCAATTTACCAGCAAATGTTAAGTAACGCTACCTTATTCTTAAATCGCTTTGTAAGATTTGCATTCTGTAAAGAATAGAAGTCGCTTCTTATAACGCGAAGAAAAATAAAACACTTATAAAAAGTATTATTCAATTCTCTGCTCTGTTCGTTTTAAATTACTCAGCCGTTTTAAATAGCTATGACATTATCAGGTCGCTGGCTATAATAGCGGCTAATAGTTCTTAGCACTGACAAATGTTTCAAGCATCCCTGACCTCCAAATAAAAGCGAATCGTTTAGCAAGTAATATATCAAACGATTTCGCAGAACCAACACGAATACATCAATATTAATGGATTATTTATATTTACGTAAAACTTTGACTTACAAAAAATATCATGTTTAATTTCACTTATTTTCAATTTCCAACTCTTGTTTCTTTGCAGCAGCCATGGCCACGGGGGTGGGTGGGGTCTACGAGGTGTTGGATGTCTCCATGTCATAGTCAACAAGGAGTGTTTTTAGCTTTAGCTTTTTAATTAATTTTAGATCGATCTACGCAGAATGAATGAACAATTTACTATTTTGCATTTAGATTTGTATTTAATTATGTTAAAAACGGGACTCGACTGAATTATGTAGTCTGCAGTCTATGGTAATATCCTAGACTACAATATCCATAACGTTTGACAGTGGGCTATCATATAAGTCATTTGATAAAAAAAAGTAAATGTTAAATTACAGCTTAAATATGTCCCACTCCCATTTCTAAGAGCGTTACAGAGAATTTAATGCACTGCCTTCCAACGCTTGAAGGCCATGAAGGTTTCCTCACGATGTATTCCTTCTCCGTCGACCATTTAGTAAAGCAGCACTTAAAATTGCAATAAACAATTCAGTGGTGTCGGTCGGGATTGAACTCGGGTTGCACGCGTACTGTGAAATTTACAGCGAAGGCTTAGCCACGGAGCTTATTGTAAATTAAAAAAAAAACATTTAAAAGCCTTTTGTCTGAAAAGGTTTTCCCTTGTGACTAAATCTACATTAATACCAAAATAACATTTGTGATTAAAGAAATATATGTGTGCGTTTTCAGCTCATTAAGTCAATTAAAAAGGTAAACACGAGACGGATCTCTGTAATTATTGTACGAGCACAACCCACAATATAAACAATGTCTATTAATAAACCCTTCATTAAATTAATAGTCAGTTCAAATGTACGTTCGTGTATTTTTACACTGTGCACCATTGAAACTCGTACTTATTTAATATGCTTGAAAGACAAATTTTAAAATCCTTCTTTTTTCTATGGGACTGGCTTGGGAATTGGGATTCGAAATTCTATAATCGGCAAATCGAAGTCTCTATAAATTATGCACTGATCATTAACCCATACATAAACCCATTGTATACTGCCGTCAAGGGAATTTTAATGGATCATTAGGTCGGTATTAATGGATAAAATTATTTATTTATTTTGTTTTTACTAACTTGCTTTGGATAATAATTGCTCTAAAGGGAAATCTTTCGCTTGTGCCGTATCCAAAAAGTCGACTAATTATTAATTTCTCGATAGAATGTCCTTCTTAATTTATATATTCTTCTTTTATATACATAAAAATGAAGTTTTTTTTTATGTAAAATATAAACCCTGTAATAACTTAAAACAGCTATAGACACGCTGCAGCTACATTACGGTCGCAGTACGAACGGTGAAGGACCACGTTCACTTGGAATACCGGTGTGAAATGGTAGCTTATTGCTGCTGTTTCGTATTTGTATGGTGAGTGTGGAGAAACGGAGACTCTTTTCTAGAAACGAGGCATTCCACACAACGCATCTGTATTTTGATTCTTAATCGAGGATAGATGTAGATGTCTATGGGCCACAAAATCCACTTACCAATTAGGTGGACTGTGTGCTAATTTCTCACCCTTATTCAATATATTAAAAAAAACAGAATTTTAAGAATTTATTATTTTTCATTTTTTCGCAACTCCGTTAATAAGCTCTACCTTTCGTACTATGGCAACAAACCAAGTTCGATCCCGGTTGGAACCTATAAAGCCCCATATCTATCACAGAACAGTGTATGTTTGCAATATTTCTTATAAAAAGTAGGCACAGCTTTCAGAAAAAGGATATTATCTACGCAATAACCTCTGTCCTTTCCTTACAGAATATTTTAAACTACGCTTTGTATCATGCATTTTTCCCTTAACTTCATACCATAATCTTCTAAGCGCACTAGCAAACAAGATTTCTTTGTGCTCCGTCGAGCAAAGGCGCTTTGTGAAACGCAAAAAACCTAAGTGAATTATTCAGCTACTGGGTTTATATACAATAACATTCAGTACGTGACTGAAGTGATTTTCATTAAATAGCCCGAGGAGTTGCAGCGTGCATTATTATGCAAATGCGGCGTCGCTTGGAGCCCGCGGCGTCGGCGTCGGTCGCCGCTCTTAGTTCGAGGCAAGAGCGCAATGTAAGCGTGAATAATGTTACTTCTTATATAATATAGCCATTTTTACGGGTTTTATCGCGTTTAATTTCACTTATTTTTAATTCACGACGTTTCTGGTGATTTGGAGCACCCATGATCACGGATCGACGTCCTTCCGTCCGTCGTTAAATGTTTGCTTTATTTAAACTTAAGTATATTAAAACCCGCTCTAAGCTCCAACTTATACCACTCAACTGAAATAACGTCGGGTCTCCGTTTTATGAAAATCCGCACCCAGGACTCGCTGAATGTCGGTCGGTTTTTTGCTCTCTGTTTTTTCGTCATATTTCAACTTTTTTATGGTTACAAATCTGTGGCATTTTCAAGTTAAACGATAAAATTTAAACTTCGGTCATATTACGAAGCGTAGTTTATTGGTAGTCTCGGATTTAATGAAGAGTCTTCACGAAATTTGTCATTTGCTGTCAAATTCCATACTTTATATTTGTCACGGGAATTCTATGGAATATAAAACGAAAACAGGTGATTTTTATAGCATTTCTAGTTGGTACCTGGCGCGTTGAAGCCGCAGAAAAATAAATAATTGAAGAAATAATTGCGGAAATATCGTATTAAAATTTGGAAGTTTTATATTGTTTAATAAGGAATCATAATACATTCAATGAAAATGAATGATATACAACTTTCAAATAAATTTTCCGGTACGATACGCGCGCCTACTGTAAGTTAATTGTACTGTGCCTTTAATCTTTGCGCAAGTACAAGTAATAATTTGACAAAGCTTTAGCGCAGTCTGATGTATGGCAGCGCATAAAATACGAAGAAATAAATATTAATTTTATTAGATTAGCGATCCGCCCCGGCTTTGCTCATGTGAGTTTACATGAGCAAAGCCGGGGCGTTAGTTTTTTTTTTTTCACAACAGTGTCACCTACCGGGTTCAGTTGAAAATCTAAACCACCCGGGCACTCAAACACGCGAATACTTTCATTAATATCGGTTCAGTAATTTTCGAGTTTTAGCGAGACTAACGGGTATTGTTTTTTATACATAGAGATAAAATACTTACTTACTTACTTACTTATCTTCACGCACAATCCCTAACGGGGTAGCCAGAGAGAACAGATCGCCAAGTGTCCGATCCTCTTTCGCTTCTTTCAGGTTCATTAACTTCTTTATACATGCACGTCTAGGTATCCGAGTACTCTTGAACCTCCCCTCTTTGAGCAATTTGCTCACATGGTCTTCGAAAGTTAGTCTCGGTCTACCTCGACACCTTTTAATATTTACTTTCGCTCTATATATTTTCTTCACCATTCGGTCTTCACTCATTCGTTCAACGTGCCCAAACCATTGGAGTACGCCCCTATCAATTTTTGTGATAAGGTCATCTTTCAATCCTGCCATATTGCGAATCTCTTCGTTTCGCTTTCGGTCGGCTATGCTAACGCCACACATTTTACGAAGAGATCGCATCTCCACTGAATTCAACTTGCTTTTATGCTTCTTCTGGCATACCCAGGTTTCGCTGCCATATAACAAAGTCGGTACCAACACTGCGTTATGTATTGCAAGGCGTGCACTCACCACGCCTTGCCTTTTTACTAATGCATTCAGGGCACCATTGACTTTGTTTCCGGCAGCAACACGCCTATCCACATCTAAATCAAATCTTCCATCCCGGCTGAAAGCACTCCCCAAGTATACAATTTCATTTACCTGTTCTAGACATTCCTGATTTACCCATATTTCACATTTCGTTCTCTCTTCGTCCTTTTCAAATACCAGAACCTTAGTTTTATTAGCATTCAAACGGAGACCTTTAATTTCACATTCCTCTTTCATACACGTGACTAATGCCTGCAGTTCTGCTTCTGATGGTGCAATAAGCACTGCATCATCAGCATACAGCAGACAATTAACTTTTATGTCACCCGATTTCACACCCAAACAGCTATTTTTCAGCTTCTGTAAACAACTGTCGAGATACAGTATGAACAGCCAGGAAGACATGACACAACCCTGTTTTACGCCCGCTTGGACGCTAAACATGGGTGACTGGTCATGCCCTACCCGCACACAGGCTTTACAGTCATAGTAAAGTGACTGCACAGCCCTTAACAATCGACCATCCACACCATATCCCGGCAACAGTTCCCACATTGTCCTCCTTATAACCTTATCAAATGCTTTCTCCAGATCCACAAAAGCACAGAAAATCCTCTGGTTAACACTCAGAAGCTTCTCCGTGATCATGCGGAGAGAAAACATTTGATCTGTGCATCCTCTTCCAGGTCTAAATCCGCATTGTGCCTCCCATAAGAATCTTTCCGATTTCTCTGGCATCCTACGTGTCAAAACCTTCGAGTAAACTTTACTTGCTAAACTGGTCAAGCTGATCGCCCGATAGCACCCGCAGTCAAAATGTGAACCTTTACCTTTATATAAAGGCACAATTACCGCGGATCGCCAATCATCCGGGACATCTCCCGTCCGCCGGCACAAATTGCACAGCAGATGAAAGCTGTCCCAGACGCGAGGCCCACCGTACTTGATCATTTCAGCAGTAGTCCCGCAGCCTTACCACATTTCAAGCTTCGAATCGCACGTTCAATCTCTTTCATGCTGATGACCGCAGTGTCATCGAGGTCCGTGTCTGGCGTGCCAGTCACGGCGTCATCCCCGGATCCTTCACTAAGATCATGACACGCATACATTTCTCTATAAAATTCACTCCATCGCTGCATGACGTCCGATTTTTCTGACAGGACGTCATTGGTTCTCGAAAGCACTTTGTTCATTCTTAAGGCTGTCACACCGGGACCTTCCAACCTCTTTCCAGAAGAGTTTGGAGTTTTCCCTAAAGTTGTGCGACAACCTCTCGTCCGCTTCTATTCTACACCTTTCACGTACTCCCTCAATCAATGTTTTCGCATGAACTTTTTGCAGCTTATATCTTTCTTTCCATCGTTACTAAAGGCCAAGTAGTCTAACTATGCTTTTTTCTTCTTTTTTACAGCTTCTCTCACTGCATAATTCCACCATGCATCTCTTCTTTTACTACTACCTCTTTTTGTTGTTCCACATACTTCTTCCGCTGCACTTACCATTCCATCCCTAAGGTTCTGCCATGTTCTCTCCACACGTTCTTTCCTGCCATCGATGGTGTCAAGCTTTTCGGCTACCCTCGTGTGATATTTGTCCCTAGTATCCGCTTTCTGAAGCTTCCAGCTTCGGATGCGACAGACCGACCGACTGTGGTTCTGTTACTGTCGTCCGGTAGCGCCAACCCGCGAACAAACCCCTAAATCTAGTAATTACTAGATAATGATCCGTTCCCAGGTCAGCACCCCTGAACACTCGTGTATCCATCACCTGTTTTCGCAGTCGGTCATCCACCAGGAACAAATCAATCATACTTCTCTCATTCTTTCTTTCTCTAGTGTACATATGGATTTTCCTGTGATTAAACATAGTGTTTGTCACAAAAAGACCCTTTTCCTTGCATACAGCCAGTATAAGCTTGCCAGCATCATTAACTCTTTTATCTCCAAACTTTCCAAGCACCGACTCGTATCCTAGTCGAGCGATACCTACCCATCCATTCAAATCACCACATACAACAGTTCTTTCGTTTCCCTTAACCAATCAAATTAATTAACAAATCTAGAACTTCTCTTACATTCTCCCAAAACTCCTCCAGTTCAGCCCTGGACGACGAAGCTACCGGCGCTAAACAGCCAAAAGGAATAACTTCGTCAGTCCCATTTTGAAGCGAACCCAGAGAAGTCTTGAGTTCACAACCTTGTATTCAGTCATAAGATCGACCAACCGGGACGACAACAGCACTCCCACTCCCTGGCAGGCGCTCTCGCTTTCCGGGACTCCGGACCATATAGCTAACGTCCCGCCAGGGAGCTCTTCAGTACCACTGCCTTTCCGTTTGGTCTCCGACATACACACGACATCTAATTCTCTTTCTTTCATTATTTCGATCAACTCATTCGTCTTATCTCTCATGCCCCCTCTAACATTCCACGTGCCAACTCTGCACTCCGTCCTCCACCTTCCGCCGTGTCGGGCTGTGCGTGACGGGTGGCGGTCCCCGTCGCCGCTTTGCGCGCTGTATTCCACACCAACGGGGACGAGCTGGTGTGCGTCGCCTTGGGGGGACGCCCTAACCCTCGTTTGCATGGGTGCGCAGCTGTGTAGAATTGCAGCCCTGAAAAGGGCTGGCAGGGGTCGCGACGAGCACGCTTCTACCATAATGACCCCCAGATAAAATAAATATTAATATTTTTTTTTGTATAGCGACTTTCTGCCGCTAGAGATAAGAGTGCTGGATCTTTCTCGGTCAATGGCTAAATATAGCTATTCAGTGAGGAAATACAGCCAGCATCCTTGGCACTATACCACGGGGAATAAGACAGTGATAATTGACAAGAAGACTGTGAAAGCCTTGCGGAAAATAAAACCTAGGCTTCCACTAATTCGGGACTATTAGAAATCAAACAAATGCTAATTGTAGAGACTGGTGACAATACTAGGATTCCCTGTGCTACAGCCACCAGAAACTATTGCTAGTACTGTTAAAATTTATAGTTATTTACGAATAACGATAAGTTAAGATACGATAAGAGTAAATACAAGTCGTTTTATTTCTATATCTATGCAATTTTAAAAAGAAGTGTTTATATACAAGGATGACAAATAAGCAGAGTAAAAGTGAGATAGTGTGTGACGTCATAGAGGATTATCCCCGCCATTTTATCGGTTAGACCACATCACAGTTTGTATTAATTTAAATTAAAA
Source organism: Parnassius smintheus behrii (assembly GCA_036936625.1). NCBI lineage: Eukaryota > Metazoa > Arthropoda > Insecta > Lepidoptera > Papilionidae > Parnassius > Parnassius smintheus. The sequence continues at coordinate 10,537,099 of JAUPFT010000020.1, read as the reverse complement.
TTAAAATAAAATCAAGATGAAGATTCATCAAGTCACAACAATTGCAAGTATAAATTAATCCATGTATTCCTCTCGTAGACTTTGTATTTTCTCCTTAGGCTGGTTTGATTACCATAACTCCCGAGGGATCGCTGGAAAAATTCGTGAAACATTTCATATCGAACGCGCAATAACTTTAGCCGTTTTTATTGCGCCATTCGAATTCTAAAGGGGAGATCCTAATTGAATTGCAACTGAAATCCATTAACTTTTTTTCTCAGTTGCGCAGAAAAGTGATTAATGTATTTTGTAGAGCAGCTTCCGTGGGTTTAAAATTTGTTGAAGTGTTTTGATAGTTTACTAAATTGTAACTTTCATTAGTTTAATGCTTTGTATTATGTACATACATGTACTTTCATGCCTATCACCCAGAGGGATAGGCAGACACTACGGACTTCCATTTGACACGATCCTGACATCTTTTCCGCTTTTTCACATCCATATACATGCTCTTCGGTTGAGGGTCTTAACAATTGGCTCATTCGATATTTCTTTAATATGATCGTTGAGTAATAATGTCAGCTTTGTTTAAAAAATATTCCTTCAGCAATAATAACCTAATATTAATACTCAGTAGTCAGTAAATTTTATATTTTGTATGTTAAATATATGTGCTTATATTAATGTTTAATTGAAAGTGAAATGCAGCGTGCTATACACACTTAAACATTTAATAAATTATAGTCGAACTTCCAGCACAAGGCGTCAACTAGTAATACTTAATAGGCATATCCTGTCTTTTTTCTTGAAAAGCTATAACATTGATACTATTTATATATAGAGCATAAAAACAACAAAATAAAAAGAAACACATTTCTTCTTATTTTATTTTTCGCTCATCTGCCCGCGCTCTAACTTAGTTTTAACTTTGCAAAGCGTCTTTGAGGTTGCGGCGATCCTGCAAACTTGCCCTTTTTCCTTTTTTGTTTGCAAAGCTTTACTCACTACTGCAGACGCACTATCAAGCTTTCTCATTTGTTTTTTTATTCAGTCATTTTAGAATGACAAACGACCCTACGACCTACAACCTAACAATTCATCTGATTTAAAATAGCTTCTGTAATTCATGGACACATGCACCCAACTTCAAACAAAAATGCCGCCTTTTTAATAGAATTAGTGGCGATGTAGGAATAACCCCTACCCCATATAGTTCCATGGGTGTGGTTAAGAGTGATAAATGAAAACAAACCTGAAATAGGTCGCAGTGTCTTCCTAATTACAACTAGATAATAAACTCTCCGGTTGCCAATGCGCCTGCCAAGTGCGGTAACTATGCCGAATCCCCTTGTGAAACAATCTATGAAACTTATTTTCAGCATTGGCCTTTAATAGGTTTTAATGAATGAAGGAAAACAAACTAGCACAAAGTCAACCTAATGAATAGTGCATGCTGCGGTCCATAGACATCTTCATCTAACGTGAATTATGAATCAAACACAAATGCATTGTCAAGCCTGAGGAATGAGATGGAATGGAGAACATTTTTCTAGGAGCATGTACTAAAAAGGGTCTCCAGTTTGCTACACTCGCAGTAAAAAAACATCAGCATTATGATGCTAATTCGCGTTGGCATTCCGCATAGCATTGTACTGGTTTTCTATTACTCTTATTACTTAGACCTGAACACAGTAGTGTGTGCACTGCTGTTTTGCGCAGAAGTATATAAGAGAGTGTTGTAAATCCTGTCAAACTACAACATAAATAAATTAAATTGTTAGAGGCTGAAGAATGAACTACAGTCTTCTGATAGAGAGATTGTATTTCGAATGTAAAAACGATGTGTAAGATCAACGTGTGGTCTGAAAATAACAGATAGCTGTTTTCCTTATTTGAAATCTTTAGAAACCCTAACACTGTCATCATTGTATATTCTAAAACCAGTTATTTTTGTAAAAAAGAATTAATTTCTTTTTCAAAATTATCTACTATTAGAAATAATCCAATGCGCACTCACTACGTAAATAAGTTGTAAAACATCAACATAAAATTTAAAACATCACTAATGAAAAAATTATGTATAATAAACTACCTGATCCAATAAAAATATGACCTTGAAATTTAATAAAGGTGCTAAATGATTCATTAATAGACAATTTTTTATTAAAAAAGTGACGAGTTCTTGAATGACAATTTTGACTAATTATATTGTCATTTTAATTATATTATTGTCATCGATTTAATTTTATCAATGTAGAATTTTAATTAGTATTCCAATTTCATTAATTTTTATTCTGTTTTAATTGATGGTATGATTCTCATAAGAACACACAATTATATTTGTATGTCTTTAAGACAAAACATAGCGTTGTAACCCTCACAAGACCTTAAATGTTTAAACCTACCTGATTCTGATTCTGAAAATATATTATAATTTTGTGTGTGACAGTTCCGTTCAAAGTGGTAGGACTTCTTTTCCGTCTAGAAAATCATTTGGATAGCTACCATCCTACCACCTATGCGGTAATACCGGTGCATATAAAGAGTCAGTATAATTTCGTACTATGTGGCACTCCATCTTAGTCTTCAGAGGCGACATCGCATCTGTAGCCATCTTGGGTGGCTGGCTTGTGTTGTGAGTTTCCATGGACTGCAGTAGCCAGGTACCATCTGTAAGTTCGTTTGTCCCTCTAATTTTATATTTTTATAGATAAAAAATAAAACCGTAACACCATATACAAAACTGTTCTCTAACGATTGAATTTCTATTCATTGCTTACGTTATTTAAAGCAATAAAAAATAACGTGTATATCAGTTGTGGGTATCTATGTTGAGTCTATTTCAATTATGTAACTTAAAAATATATGCTTACAAATCGAACAGCGCTGGTTGGTTTGTAAATAGGTGGATAAATACCCTCCTGAAATCGCATAGATTAAAAACGTAACTCGCACGTGTACCGACAGAATTATGACAGAAGTTTGTCGCGCTATAATTGCTGTAGTACATAGTAGCTAATCTTGACTGCCAGAGAATGCTTTTAGAAATAAGTCCGCCTTTTGTTCCTAAACATAGAGTAAGGATCAATGAAGAATAATTTAAAAAAAATTACAGGTATAATAACATTTTAAATTCTCTGTTAACTGTTAGAAACTTTATGTATTTTGTATAGCATTTTTTTATTTATATGTAATAAGTTCAGACGTTACTTTGTGGAAATTCTTTATATAAAAGAAGATGAATTAAATAGATCCGCTGTGATTAATTTTGCACAAGGATGTCAAAAAATTGTCTCGTCTTTTTATTTTTTGAAAAATTTATATTACGGATTTAAATATATTATACCTATAATCGATGAAGAGGAATACTTATCTATTAGTGATCATGTTCATGTCGATGACTTGACCGATTGGGTTGATATTTACACAATATAAAATGTGGTTAGTAGCAGTTTTATATTTTGGACTGCCTCGTTGGTCTAGTGGTTGTAGTAGTGAGACTGCAGATCATGAGATCCTGGGATCGAATCCCGGGTTGGGTCAAAAATCAATTATTGAGTTTTTCTGTCAAGAAATTCTCAGTAGCTGCCCGGAGTCAGGAAGTTGGTGGTGTCTCACCCCCGTGCCTCGGAAAGCACGTAAAGCCGTTGGTCCTGCACCTGATCTCTCTCCGGTCGTGTCAGTTTACCGTCCCATTGGATTATGAGAGTGAAGGAATAGAGAGTGCACCTGTGCTTGTGCATACACTTGGGCACTATAATCCTGTCCTGCGCCGATGGCTTGCCTCCGTTGAAGCAGGCCGCCGTGGCCGAAATTTGGTCTGGAGGACATTATTATTATTATATTTTGGACGTTTTTAGAAAGACGTTGCTACCTGCTACCTATCTCCTGGGGTGTTCCCCTCAGCCGCCTCTTAAAAAACCCCTAGTACAGACATTGATATTAGATACATATTAGATATTCTTACACTAATTAATGTTTTAGATTACTTACACTAATTAATAAATCACCAAAAACCCGTATTGTTTTGAGCAAGAATGTAATAGATCTTTGCCATAAGTTTGTTTCAATTTCCAAATAATTTGATTACAAATACTTACTATAAGTTTGAAAACAACCTTAACTCTATTCAACAGACGGCAAGACGACCATCCATCATTCCTGAAGTCGTTTGAATTGCGCTGCTGGTGACATCCGGCGATAAATTAACGTAAAGTTTAAACTCCGATTGATAACTTTCGAAATAAAGGTTAAAGTTTTGAGCATTTTATCGCATCATTTATAATTATGAACTAAATATATATTACTTATATTTGATTATCGCAATCTCGGAGATGTTTATAACGATTTCGATGATATTTACAATCTAGTGGTTTATGGGGGGCAAAAATGCATTATTAATTGGAAAAAATCGTATTGTCTGTGTCTTTACGCAAAAAGTAACAAACTTGGCTTGCCCTAGCAACTTTTAAATAAATTATATATTAAAAACTTTTTAAGTTATTAAAATTAAAAAATTATATATACCTATATACTTATATATACGTTCTTCGAGATATATGGCCGGCCCATTATCACTTTAGCTTACTGATCCGCAGGGCTATGTCCTTTACTCTGGATCCACTGCGGATATTTTCATTACAAATTCTATGACGCAGAGAAGCTCCGTGTATAGCCCTCTCCGTAGCCCGCTGAGCGACCTTAAGCTTCCGCATAGAATACCTGTGTTAAATAGCAGCTCAAGTTTCTGCGTCTAGTATGGTGACTCAAACAGGAGACCCTTTTAATGATTTCTTATATTTACTCGAATACTGCCTGTGAAATAAAACAAAGTTTATTGATTTTGTCGCGTTTAATTTTAACTTTTCTAATTACCGACGTTTCAGGCACATAATAGCATCCATGGTTACGGTGTGACTGAGGTGTTTGATATCCCGATGTCATACTAAACAAAGGTTACCTTCAACCTTTAATTATAAATTTTTGCTCTTATCTACAAAGGAGACCCTTTTTGTTAGAAACAACGAGGCAGTCCATCTTAGTCCTCGGGTGTTTTAACGCATTTGCATTTTAATTTTTAACAGGAGTCAAATATACTACACAACACAGCATGCCACATACCTTCTTTCCATCAGGTGAACTGCGTACTCGTTTACTGCTAATTACTGCCAATTTTTGACCACCTAAAAGACTTCTATTAAGATGATTTTAATTGCGTAAAAGACATTACATTGCTAAAAACACACAATAATCTAGTTAATTTTAATCTAGTTAAGGGTACTGGACAAGCTTACAAAGTAAATAGTCGTAAACAATGCATTTTCGGTTCTACTCGAATAAACATTTACTGATAATTGCTATAATCGCCATACCGAAGAAGCCCACGGAAGACCAGGTTAGGGAATCGCATCCACAACGTACACCATATCTGTCTATCCGTAAGGTTACGTTTTAGAGTAATTTACTTACAATCTTTTGATTTACAACTGTAGGTACATTGTTTGGATACTGGTTGGAATTAAAATCTAATTTTTTTAAATTTGTTTCAGGTAATTTATTTGCATCCACGTGTTCGACAGTGAACGAAAACACCATGAGGTACCTGTATGCCTTAAAAATAAAAACTTGAGAGGTGGAACCGGATGGAACGAAGTTCCTTTATACATAAACACACACACACACACACACACACACACACACACACACACACACACGCGCACGCGCACGCGCACGCGCACGCGCACGCGCACGCGCACGCGCACGCGCACGCGCACGCGCACGCGCACGCGCACGCGCACGCGCACGCGCACGCGCACGCGCACGCGCACGCGCACGCGCACGCGCACGCGCACGCGCACGCGCACGCACACGCCCACGCACACGCACACGCACACGCACACGCACACGCACACGCACACGCACACGCACACGCACACGCACACGCACACGCACACGCACACGCACACGCACACGCACACGCACACGCACACGCACACGCACACGCACACGCACACGCACACGCACACGCACACGCACACGCACACGCACACGCACACGCACACGCACACGCACACGCACACGCACACGCACACGCACACGCACACGCACACGCACACGCACACGCACACGCACACGCACACGCACACGCACACGCACACGCACACGCACACGCACACGCACACGCACACGCACACGCACACGCACACGCACACGCACACGCACACGCACACGCACACGCACACGCACACGCACACGCACACGCACACGCACACGCACACGCACACGCACACGCACACGCACACGCACACGCACACGCACACGCACACGCACACGCACACGCACACGCACGACGCACACGCACACGCACACGCACACGCACACGCACACGCACACGCACACGCACACGCACACGCACACGCACACGCACACGCACACGCACACGCACACGCACACGCACACGCACACGCACACGCACACGCACACGCACACGCACACGCACACGCACACGCACACGCACACGCACACGCACACGCACACGCACACGCACACGCACACGCACACGCACACGCACACGCACACGCACACGCACACGCGCACGCGCACGCGCACGCGCACGCGCACGCGCACGCGCACGCGCACGCGCACGCGCACGCGCACGCGCACGCGCACGCGCACGCGCACGCGCACGCGCACGCGCACGCGCACGCGCACGCGCACGCGCACGCGCACGCGCACGCGCACGCGCACGCGCACGCGCACGCGCACGCGCACGCGCACGCGCACGCGCACGCGCACGCGCACGCGCACGCGCACGCGCACGCGCACGCGCACGCGCACGCGCACGCGCACGCGCACGCGCACGCGCACGCGCACGCGCACGCGCACACACACACACACACACACACACACACACACACACACACACACACACACACACACACACACACACACACACACACACACACACACACACACACACACACACACACACACACACACACACACACACACACACACACACACACACACACACACACACACACACACACACACACACACACACACACACACACACACACACACACACACACACACACACACACACACACACACACACACA